>PVIU01004246.1:0-130166 GCA_004026605.1 Ondatra zibethicus
CCCTCCCCTCCCCTTCCCTTCCCCTCCCCTCTCCCCTCCCCTCTTCCTCCTTCTCCTCCTCCTCCTCCTTCTGGTTGTTGTCCTGGAACTTACTCTGTAGATCAGGCTGGCCTTGAACTCAGAGATCCGCCTGGCTCTGCCTCCCAGTGCTGGGATTAAAGGCATGCGCCATCACCACCAGGCTCAGACTGCTTTCTTACACATCTCAGGACCTCCTGCCCAAAGGTGGCCCATGGGGGCTGGGCCCTCTCATATCAATCATTAATCAAGAAAATACCCCACAGTCCTGACTACAGGATAACCTGATGGAAGCAAGTCCTCAACTGAGGTGCCTCTTCCTAGATGACTCTAACTTGTGTCAAGTTGACAAAAAACTATGGCATTACAGTCTGTATCAAACAGATAATGCGATTATCATGTCTTGCATGGTGTGCTTTTCTGTCTTTTTATTTTAGCATTTTTATGTCCTTATAATTATATATATTTCATATAAGCAACATTTAACTTCCCCCGCCCCCTCCCGTGTGTGTGTGTGTGTGTGTGTGTGTGTGTGTGTGTGTTAGAGACTGGCCTTGAACTCACTTTGTAGCTGAGGATGACCTTGAACCTGGGATCCTCCTGGCTCCTGGCTCTACCTCCTGAGTGCTGGGACGACAGGTGGACACAGCTATACTTGTTTGCTTAGCTCTGCATGGAACCCCAGGCTTCTTGAATAAGGGCGTTTGACATCCAGTCCAACAGCCATTGTTTCTTGGAGTTTCTCTGATTAAAGATTAAGGTGACAAATGGTTCCCATAGTGATGGGAGGTGGGGCTGGTTGGTGCTGGGGGAGAGAAGGGATGGTCAGACCCCTTCATCCTGAGTGTCAGAGAGCACCTGTCAAGGAAGATCCATGGCTGGACAGAAATTAAATTTGGAAGTAGCTTTGAGTAGAATCTTAGAGGTAGGCTGGGGGACAGGGGTGTCCTCTGGAAGTGACAGAGGACCCAAAAGGCAGGCTGACCTTAGGAAGCTCAGGATGAGCAGGTGTGGTCAGAGCTCTGGAGGTAGAGGTGGCCACTTCTACCTGCTAACTACCTAACAGTGCAGAATTATTTTAAACAAAGAATTGGTCAAGCACTGTGGCAATTCTTCAATCCTTAATTTACATATCCAGTAGTCAGAGAAGTTGGATGTCATGACTGGCTATGTGCATGCTCCTGGGATTGCTGCGGTCTTGTGTGCGCACATGCACACGTAAGTGGTGGCCCAGAGGTCAGTATCGCTCACTTTCCTCTGTCGCTCTCCAACTTGCTTTATTTTCTTTTTAATTTTTAAATTTCTTTTAGGTATATGATTGTTTCCCCTGCATGTTTGTATGTGCATTATCTGTGTGCACTACCTAAGGAGGCCAGAAGAGGGCATCAGATACCCCTGGAGCTTGAGTTACAGACTGCTGGGAGTGGCCATATGGGTGCTGGGAATAAACCCAGGTTCTCTGGAAGAGCAGCCAGTGTTCTTAACCACTGAGCCATCTCTTTGGTCCCTCCACCTTACTTTCTGAGTTTCCCACTGAACCTGCAGCTCATTAGTTGGGCTAGACTGGCTGGCCAGTGGGCCCCAGGATCCTCTTATCTCCACTTCCCCAGTGCTAAGATTACAGACATGTACCTCCAAGCCTGGGTTTTGAGGGTTTCTGGGGATTGTACTCAGGTCCTTGTGCTTGTGTGGCAAATGCTTTATCCAATGAGCCATCCCACCAGCTCCAACATTCATATGACACATTGAGCACATATGTATATGGCTGTGTGCACAGTCTCATGAGGGTCCATGCACAAAGTTCTTTTCTATACTTTTCATAAGGAAAGGCTTGGGACCTCCTAAATCCTGGTGCTGGTGGGCCATACTCACGGATGGAAGTAGCTTGTCCTATGTGGAGAGAGATCCTGGCCTCATGCAGAGCCCCTGCTGTGACCCAGGCAGGGGGCTGCATCTGAGGTCTCATCTTGGCCAGGCCCTGCGTGGCCTGGGTCTGCCCTGTCGTGTGAGTTGAGCCCAGCCTCAAGGATGCCTGTGGACCAGTTGTTCTCCTCCGGGCACTCGGAAAGTTCTCTGGGGTCCAGATGCTGTGCTTGTCTGCACCAACTGATTCCAGACCCAGCATCCTGCCCATAAATCCATCCCTGGCATGCACAGAACAGCTCCGTCCAGAGAGGAGGACCATCAATTCTGATGTGATTATGGACCATAAATGAGCAAATGATGATTTCTTTTTGTAGTCTACTTTGGATCCATGTGGGTGAGCCCCTCGCACAGCCCCCCCCACCCCAAATTACATCTCAATCAGTGTTAAAAGCCGCCTGACATTTCCCTGTGATTTATGTATTAACCTTTACAGCAAGCGCCCAGCGCTGATGGCTGTCAGCCAAGCGGGATAGCAGCTCCAGGCCCTCCCTAGCTCTCCTACAACACCCCTGCTGAGAGGAGCCTCAAGGACAGGAACTCACAGGGTGACTCAGGCCAGCAAGGGGAAGTGTGAAGCCAAATACTGCGGGCAGTGCCTCCTGGGAGGTACCCAGGCTATAGATTCTGGTATTCTTTAGGCCAGAGGTTCTCAACCTTCCTAATGCTGTGACTCTTTAATACAGTTCCTCATGTTGTGGTGACCCCCCAACCAAAAAAATTTTTTTGTTGGTCATCATAACTGTAATCTTGCTGCTTTTATGAATTGTAATGTAAATATCTGATATACAGGTATTGTGACCCCTTAAACTTAAGTCTTGGAGTGAAGAAGACTGAAGAAACGGTCTCTATTTACGGGCATATCAGCAGCTGGAAAGCCAATGGACAGAGGATCACAACTCTGCACTCCAAAGCCAGAGTTGGGGTCCCCAAGACCCTACCATGTCTGACATCCTCACAGCAGTGCACCACAGATCTCACACCCATCATCATTCACCTGGGCATACCACACCCACCCTCACTGTGTGCACCTTCAGCCCTGCTGGTGTGGGCACATGCAACTGCATATACCTGAGTCCCTGGTGCGTGGTGGGAGTTCGCACCTGGGGCTCCACACCCTGTCACAACGATTCCTAGAAGCGGAGAGGCCAGGAACATGGTCCCCAAACTGTGTTGTGTGTGAGAAACCTGAGAGGCATACCCTGGCACCCGAGGATGGGTCCACACTGTGCCATTCCCAGGGGATTCTGATTCCATGGCCTGGAGGCCTCATTTCCGGCGTCACCTTGACCTACTCCTTTGGTATGACAGTGTTAGCCATAAATCCTCCACTGAAGGCATTTCTCTGGACAAAGCACTCACCATTGTCAGGAAAATGTTGAAACTTTGGCATAATGCCCCTGATTTTAAAGCTGCAGGTTGCGATGTCATATGTAGTTGTGTAAATAATATGGGGGAGGGTGTCCCACAAACTTTGGTGACAAGGAAGATTTGGGAATAGTCACTGTGTAGTGACCCACAGTTAACTTAGAATCAAACACAGTGGGGATGCCAGAGTGTCAGACAGTGCTTGCCCCTGCTGTATGGAGTGACTTCGCCTCAGACTTTTGGGTCTGAACACTCAGCGCATGCCACCACACACACACAACGCAATGAGCAGGCATGAGTGCTAGACTTCTTTTTGAATTTTAGATGTCTTTATTTTGTTATATGTACATGAATGTTTTGCCCACAGGCATATGTGCATCATGTACATGCCTGTTGGATCCCTTGGAACTGGGGTTAAGGATAACAGTCATCCACCAAATGGGTGCTGGAAATGGAACCTGGGCAGGCAGAGATCTGCCTGCCTCTGCCTTGAGAGTGCTGGGATTAAAGGCACGTGCCTCCGTTACCTGGCCCCACAAGGGACTTTTAATGTTCTCCTCCCATCATTCCTCTGGTGCAAGTACCAAATTAGCATAACTTTGGATTAGTTTGTACTAGCATGTTTCATTTTTTTTAGATTTATTTATTTATTATGTATACAACATTCTGCTTCCATGTATGTCCACACACCAGAGGAGGGCGCCAGGTCTTATTACAGATGGTTGTGAGCCATCATGTGGTTGCTGGGAATTGAACTCAGGACCTCTGGAAGAGCAGCCAGTGCTCTTAACCACTGAGCCATCTCTCCAGCCCTCATTTTTAAAGCTCTCATTTGAGTTGCTTACTTGAGTCCCATTTAAAAACAAATACATTCAAGGAATTTTGACTTGGGGTGAAGACAGATCTCCATCAATTTCTGAAATGGCCCTCAGTACACTTCTACCACCTTGTGCTTCTTATGTGTGTGACATGCTGTCCTTGGCACAGATGATTATCCGATCAAAATATGACCGACTCTAAACAATGTTGAAGTCACTTCTGCATCTTGAAGTTTCAAATATTCCCCTCAAGATTTTATGTAAAAATAAACAAACGTAGTTGGATATGGTGGCACACTCTTTTAAATTAACCCCAGCATTTGGGAGGCAGAAGCAAGCGGATCTCTGAATTCGACGCCAGCCTGGTCTACAGAGTGAGTTCTAGAACAGCCAGGGCTACACAGAGAAACCTGGTCTCCAAAAACCAAGCCAAACCAAACAAAATAAAATAAAATAAAAAACAAAACCCACAATTATTTCATTAATATGCAAATTTGCTTTAATCTTCAGCAAGAGGTAAATTATATGTATACCAAAGAATTGTTTGAGAATAAATTTACCTATGATTTATTATCAATAAATTTTATAGACACAAAACTAGACATATAACTAGAATTGTATAAAGAGTTTTTGGGTAAAAGGAGTCCCAAGGGAATCCTTCAGCTGGAGGCATCAGGCCCTAGCCACTTGCCATAAATCCAGTGGAGAATGACTATGGGACAGATAGCTGGAGAGAAATCCTAGCTTTGGGCATCAGAATCAGTGTTCCTATAACCCTATCTAGGGCCTATGTCCATGCGGTTCATTTTTTAACAGGCTTTCCCCGTGTAGTCCCAGACCCCAATCCACCCAGTAGAAAAGCCTCTTTCCCCATCCTCACAGTAGAAGCCCTACGACTGGGGGTCTAGTCTGCTGCTTTGGGGTCATGTGACTATCAGGCCATGTGATCACCTTTAAACCAATCTGTGTATGTATGTGTGAGGGGGGACACATGACAGATCAATCAGGGTGGTTATGTGCCAGTCAAGAATAGAGATGGATGCGACTGGCCTGGGAAGGTTGTCACAGAGGCTGGCAAAGCTATGTGACATCTGGCTTTAGTGTTGTGGCCAAAGCAGACCCTCCTTAGAGGTTAAGTCAGAAGAGCAGGTTACAGGAGCAAGTCCTCTTGGAATAGAACTGTCCCTCCGCCCCAGCACATGTGTCATTCTGTTCCAGGGGAAGAGGCCCTGGGGCCCAGGCACAAAAGTTCCAAAATGAAATGTCTGCTGGGGTCATTGAGCCGGTGTCTACTGGGCAAAGCAGCCAGGAGAGATGTGGGCCTGGAGGACATGACCCAGAGCTAACTGAAGCCATTTCTTCCACCTGCAGAGTGGGTAGAGGGGCTAGGAAGTTGGTGTGCCCTCTCCAATGATTGGTCGGCCAGCTGGTCTACCCTTGACAGACCTCGGTTTCCTTACCAGCAGTGTGGAGACAGATCTGCCTCCCTTTTGCCTCAGAGTCAATGTGAGAGCTGAAAATTCCATGTGCTTCAAGGTCAGAGGACATATTTAAGTGGGCTGAGGTCTGTAGGAGTTGATGGGATGCCTCATTCTGATGGGATGCTGAGGTGGCAAGGGCAAGGAACTGGGGTGCAAAACAGGCCTCCCCTAGGCAGCTGAGGGGCCAATCATAAGGGCTAACATGGCTCCTAGTCAAGCCTGGAGCAGCACCGGGCCTTGACACAGCCTTGGGGTGCTCTCCTGACCTAGGCTCCAACTGATCCCTACCTCAAGGGGCCCTTCAACCTCTGGACTGTGAGCTGACAGGGGATAGTGGGAGCCTGGAGATTCTTAGCCAACATCTGTCCCAGTCAGTTTATCTAAACAGAAAACTGAGAAATCATTCCAGACATCTCAGAAGCTCTGGGCACATGTGGCATGTTCTGCCTTCGTGTCTGGAAACACTGACCCACATCTGTGAGCCCAGGGCTTTCTAGGGGAAGCACGTTCCAGCACCTACCCTGCACTGGGACAGACTAGGTCCAGGAAGTCCGGATGGCAAGGATGTAGAGTCTGGGGCAGTTTGTTCCTGGGGTGGTTCCTGCTCTGCTGTTAGCCTGTGTCCTATGTGACCTGGGTGGGTGGTGGCAGGAATCCTGGAGCCAATGTGAACTGTGCAAATCCCTTGCCTGGATCTACAAGTCCCTGGGCAGCTCTCCATCCCTCTGGAGACAATGAAATGTCCTGCTTACTGCAGTTGCTCTTCACTGCCTGGCCCGGGCTGGAAGCTCTGTGCTGCCCCAGGCCACAGAGGCCTGGACTGAGAAGGATGTGTCCCTGCACTTAAGAACCACAGGGGTGTTTATGAGGCCAAGCCAAGGAGGAAGGCATTACAACAAGGGATTACATGTGTGAGGGCAGGAGGCGTGACCGAAGCAGGTCAGAGAGAGCCAGCAGCCTACCCTGGACCAGACGTCTTCTGAACCTGCAGGTCGGGCCAGCATCCTAGCTCTGCCATACGTATTTCAGATGTCACATTCTGGGCCTCTAGTCTGTGCTCGTACATGTTGCCTATGTGTGTGTGTGTGTGTGTGTGTGTGTGTGTGTGTGTATGTGTGTACACATGGGTGCAGGTGCGTGATGTACATGTTGTTGTTGTGTGCACATAGGTATATGCTGTCATGCCTCCTGTCCTCACACATGCTGTAATGCCTTCCTCCTCTGCTTGGCCTCATAAACACCCCTTGGCTCTTAAGCACAGGGATGCATCCTTCCCAACCCAGGCCCCTGTAGCCTGCAGCAGGGCAGAGTGTAGCTGTATACTTCTGTGCTCACTGGTATACATGCCTGCACATGTGTGGCCACACAGGTGTGTCCAAGTATGTGAACTTGCATGCTTGTATCCGTGCACAGGTACATGAATCTGCATGTGGCCTGTCCTTGCACTCCAGATGTGCATGCAGATGCATACAGAGAGCAGCATAGAGAGAGCAGCAGAGCCCAGAGAACACTTGCTGATTGGGGACAAGAGGTGTTGGCCTGGGTGGGAGAGAGCATAGATCTCTTTCTTCCACTGGATGCAGGTAGGCTGGGCACATGGAGGCCTGACTGCTTACTGTAAGCCTCAACTTCCCCTGTCTGAGGAGACCAGTCACTCAGGTGCTAGGTAAGGTCCCCACACAAGGGGTCTTCACACTTGAGAATGCACTCAGCCCCATATCCTCCTGGCAGATGCTGTCTGCAGCCTGTCTTTTGTTGCTTCATGACCCTTCCAGGGACGCAGAGGCTAACAAGGCCTTCTGGGCTTCTTGCTGGAACTCTTAGGTTCCTGTAGTGACCCCCCTGGGTGCAGTGCCCAGCCCTTCTTCCAGCTGTGCCTTTTACTCAGGGTTCAGCCATCTCCTGGCATGTACAGAGCCTCAGCGGCTACCCCTGCCTCCCAAGTTCAGAGGTCACCCTGAACAGGAAAGAGCTATCTTGTCTACCCAACTTCCTGTCATGGAAGCAAAGCTACCCAGTCCCTTCCTGCCACTCTCATCAACTTCTATACCAGAGATTTGGAAGAGGGGAGGCCCTGGTGCTGATGTGCCCTGGAGGGTAGGGTAGTCTTTAGTAGGGCCCCTCCCACCAGCTCAGGGATTGTAAGAAACCCTAGATAATGGTATACGTGGCCTCCAAAACACTGTAGTACATCCCTTGCTCCTTGGATCAGGGTGGGCACATCCCCATCAACACTTACAGAGAAAGCCTGGGAGTTGGGAACTCAGCTCAGTGGCACAATACTTGCCTAGCAGGTGTGATGCTCTGGATTCCATTCTGACTGGAGGTGGGCATGGAGGGGGGCACAGAAAGAGTCTGAAGTTGGGTGTGGTATGTATACCTGTACTGTCAGCATTTGGGAGGCCAAGACAGGAAGGTCCCGAGTTCAAAACCACCTCTGTCTCCAAAGTAAATGTAAGCCTAACTATGATGTCAACCCTCTGGAGGCTGAGACAGGATGGCCTCAAATGAGAGGCCAGTTTGGACTACACAGAGAGTTCCAGTGACAATCCAGGACATGGCAGATGCTCCAAGCTGGGCTACCCTTGGCCAGTGACGCCTCTTGGTCACCTGGATTCAACACAGAGCACAGGGCCAAGCTGAATAAAGTCCTGACATTCCCACTCAATTTCCTTTCCTCTTGAGAAATGGCAGTGCCATGTGACCTCTCTCTGTGTTTATTATAAATCTAATACCCCGTGTTTCAGTTCAGTGAACGCACATCTTATTTGGAACCTGGGTTTGAAGTCGCCTAAAGCTGGCCTGAATGTAATTGTACCGGTGCATACAAGATCCTGTTAATTTCTGTCGGGCCCCATGAGCCCTGCACTGGTTTGGGGATTGTCCCTTCTGCACAGTGGAGCATGAGGACCAGGCACTTTTTGCCCAGGATGTGACTGGCATTTTGTGTAGAATGAAAATGAAAATGTAATTTTGTAACTGTTCACAGATTGTTAGTTTGAACAACAACAACAATAAAAAAATCATATCACAGATCACAGGCCAAGTACTTTCCTTTCCCTCCCTCCCTCCCTCCCTCTCTCCTTCCCTCCTTCCCTCCCTCCCTCCCTTCCTTTTTTCCTTCCTTTCTCTTTCTTTTTTAATGTAACTTCTCCTAAGAGGAGAGTGGGCACTGGTGATGTCCCACTAGAAGGCAGTCCTTCACTGATATCCTACTAGAAGGGACCCTCCCCCCAGCGCCCCAACATCAGCAGCTCAGCAGCTGAGCCACAGCGAGGGTGCTGGGCTGTTCCAGATCACCTTATTCATGGAACAGTACTTCAGCTAGTAGATAGTCTATTTAAAGAATATTGCATTTATTTATTTGTATTTGAGTAGACGTATGAGAGTATATACGTGTCACAGAGTGCACGGAGGTCAAGGGACTACATTTAGGAATTGATACTTTCCTTCCACTGTGTGGTTTCTGGGGATGAAATGCAGGTAGCCAGGCTTGGTAGCAAGGATCTTTACCCACTGAACCATCTCAATGGGTTTTTGTTTTGCATTTGAGATAAGACTTTACTATAGCCCTGTTCAGCCTGGGACTCACTATGTAGACTGGGCTGGCCTGGATCTCCCTTAGATCCACCTCTGCCTCCCAAGTGCTGGGATTAAAGGGTGTGCACCACCAAGCACAGCCATACATTTCTCTTTGATTATGCAAATGCATGCTCATATGTGTGCGGATATTGGTACAAGTGCGGCTGCTCGTGGAGGGCAGAGGAAGGTGTTGGGTTCCCTGGGACTAGAGTTACAGGTGGTTGCGAGCCACTTAACGTAGGTGCTGGGAACTCGGGTCCTCTAGAAAATCAGTGCATGCTCTTAACCTCAGAGCATGGAGTAGACAGCTCAGTAGACAGTATTTCTAACTCCAGTTTACTACACCCTTGAGCAGAGACTCTCAGAGCTGTGCCAGGCAGAGAGAAAGCTTGGCACACACTGGACGTTGCTGCCGTGATTTGGATTCCTGTCTGCCTGTCCCTTGATCACGTGGCTGGGTTTCCAGGCTCCTGCAGATGGCTGATGCCTTCCTCACTTTCTCCCAGCCAGCGTGCTGGATGTAGTCCCCAGTTCTGCAAGGAGTGGCTGTCCAGCATTCCTACCCTAGGGGTGGCCCTGTCACCATGCACCTGGGCAGATGGCTTTGCTCTGCAGGAGCTTTTCTTACAGATCCTCAGCCTGACAAGGAGGGACTCGTTTAGCCCCTCTCCAGTCCATCCATTGCCTTCTCTGTTCCCCAGAAGATCTTTGATGGCTTCCACAAACTGGGAGACACAGATCAGCTGCCCTAGGAATGTACCCTAACATCTGCTCAAAGGCCAGAATATCAAGCTACAGGAGTTTATTTCTCAGATTGGAGTTAGTAAACACTCTGCATGGGGCAGACTAGTAGATTTCAGAAGAATCTGGAAGGCCACCCACTGGTAGAGCCAGTGGCTGGTAGACAGGGTTGGGCGAGCTTGCAGCATGATTGGAGTCAGACAAAGATAGACCTGACATTGAGAGGGACACAGGACTGCCACGGGTCCCATAATACCTATTTTCATTTTGACACTTTGGAGAAAAACAGGCTCCAGACTGTGTTTTAAGCCTACAATGCTTGATACCTCCTGGGCTTTGAAATGAGCATACTCTAGTCTGGACCTCACAGCCCAGGCCTGCCCTTGCTGGGGATGGGGTGGGGCGGGGGACGGGGTGGGTTCCTTGTAGTGTTATAACTTAGGAGGTGGGAGAGAATCTGGCTTTGGTGAGGAAACTGAGGCAGGGTGGATGGGGGAGCCTGAGAACAGGAGGCTACTGCAGACCATTTCAAAAAGTTGGGATACAGCCACAGGCAGATTACGGATGAAAACACCCTTGTCTCTCTGTCTGCCTCAGGTGCCCTAGGGATACTGCAAGGCAACCTATGTGAGGAGTGGGAAGTGGCTTCAAGGAAGTGAGGGGTCCAAGAGAGTGATTGGGGAAGCTACTCAGTCCTCACCCCAAGGTTCAGTCCTTTCCCAGCCTCCTTCTCAATCCCAGGTACCAGCATTGCAGAAAAGGATGGATGTAGGAAGATGGAAGCCAGGGTGTAAGCGGGACAGATCTGGCAGAAATGCAAGAGGTGTAGCCCCAAGATTAGAGAAGGGCTAGTGTGGCCTGGGATAAGCATGGGACCTGGGACAAGCTGGGATCTATTCCTATGCCTCCCTGTAGCCACATTTGCTATTGGATCTACTCTGCAAGCCCCAAATCTTTTCAGTTAGGGCTGGGCTCCCATAAGCTTGCCTTTTCTTAGGGTCTCAGCTTTTGGCAGTGCCCCATGCTCCCATAGCCCATGCTGGTGGCTATACCAGCATGGAATGTTTGCTACATCGACTAGTCAACAACCCCTAGGAGGCTGGTTGCACCTGGTGGGCAGAGGATCCCAAAGGTACATTCTGCCTTGTGGGAAATGGCTCTCCTTCACTGCCAGCTAGAGAGGTCACTGGGCCTCCCACCAGATCCCACATGGAGGGCTACAGTCTGAATTAGGTGTTCTGCCTTCTGTAGGTGACTGTGGTCCCTCCACTTTCTTTTGGGGCTCCAGAGATTTGTAGTACAGCCTAGGAACTTTGGTTGGGACCAAGGTAACTCATGTATATTACCCCCCCTCTCCGAACTTGCACTTGGCAGCACCTCCCAACTTTGTTAATGGAAACCTACTGATCCGTGACACGCGTGTGGCAGACATCTGCTCGGGGTAATGCGCTGGTAATGTACGTATCGATGATCAATCTGCGGATTTGCAAGAGCGGCATAAAGTATTTAATTATAATCACGTTGGGCGAGTCTGCGTGGTGGCAGCGACATTTGAATAGGTCACGGCCAGCCCTCACCCCTGTTATGTTATCGGTATTAAATGCCACTCACTCCTGACGTCGCGGGATATCACACCCTGGCAAACTAGAAATGTCCCTTTGCTTCTAAGACCATGATTGATAGCCTCTGCAAAGTGACTGCCAAACCTCAAGGTACAGCAGCCTCACCTGGCACCGTCCTCACCTCTCCCATCTGTGGCTGTGGACAGCATTTGGCAGTGAACCCGTGTGCAGAGGGACTGAGTCTCCCTAAGCTTCTCGGTCTTGCTCAGGGCAAGGGGTTTTCTGGTTTCAAATTAGACTTTGCTAACTCGAACAAACTGTCGGAAGTAAGCAAGCAAGCAAGCATCCAAAAGATGAAACGCAACTTTTATTTACTCAGTTGGTAGCAGAAAAAAAATGTATCTTTGGACACTGTCTGAACCAACTCTGAAGTGTGTACCATCTGTGTCATAAGCCGTCATGAGTTAATGCTTTCAGCACGCCAAATGGACAGATATACAAAACAAGGACACAGACAGAAGCATGATCACAGTACACGTGTGCACATACACACCCACACCCACACAGGCACATTCACACTCCTGACAGCACAGACAAGCTAGAGGAGGAAGCCTGCACAGAGCAGGCACAGGTCTGAGTGCCATGTTAGGCCTGGCCATAGCATGGCAGAGCCCACAAGCATGATGGACATGTTGGGGCTCAGCTGAGTTCTGGAAACCCACAGGTGGTATTGCAAAGGGGCAGGGCGCTGCACCTTTGGCGAGGGCTTTGGAGGAGGGCTCCCTCTCTTCGTGCTGGGCTGGGGTGGGGAACAACTTCTAGGCAGAGGCTGGGGATCAGCAGGGGCTGGAGGTCAGAGAGTAGGGATACTCCCTTTAGGAGGTATGCAGCAGGGCCCAGAGCCCCTTCTCTTTCCCCCAGCCAGTAAGGACTCTATGGAGAGGTACGGGAGCAAATGGATTACTCCATTAGGCTGGAACAGTAGCTAGGCCTCTCCTGTGACCCCATCATGCCTCTGCCCACCTTTCTTCTCCTGCAGTTCATTTCTAAACTAAAGTCGGGATTGCCATTCTCAACAGAGACAGCTAGCTGAGTTGGGGAGTAATTTTGTCATTCATGGAAATAGTCACAGAGCGCATGAGATTGGTAACATTCAAATTAAGTCACAGCAAACTGTGAATGCTGAAAAAAAGAAGCGGGTTGGTGAAAACTGGGAATGGTGGGCGCATAGTTTCATTGTGCCTAATTGTGTTTCTTCAACTGCCCATCTCAACGGCAATAAAATAATTTACATTTCAGATGGAGTACACTTCCACTCCTGTCTCGAGCACACCACTGTGTAGTTTGGTGGTACTATCCCCTGCTAGAATACCTGCATGCAAGGAAGCTGGCAGGGGCTGAATAGAATCAGGAGAACGTTCCCCTCCTACTCCACTCCCCTCCTTTCTTCCTCTCTTCCCTGTATAGAAATTACATGCCACTTCAATCTTTAATTTCTTTTTTATTCTGAAGCAAGATCTCACTAATTTTGCCCAAGTGGGCCTTGAATCCTCCTGCCTCAGCCTCCTAAGTGTTGGGATGACAGGTCTGTGCCTTCATGCCTGGTCTGGGAGGCACCTTTCTGCTGTGAACATAGGTTATTTCTGCTTGTGTACCTCATGGCTGGACATCATTGGAAGCCTTGGGGTAAATAATAGCCACGGGATAGATTAACATCTGTCTCCGCTGTTCTAAATCTCGTTATTTTCAGCTGCAGGGAAGGCCTTAACCAGCTTCACGAATAAGTTACTGAGCACACTTTAACTTTGGAATGGGAATGTCCACAAAGCCACTTGTCACACGACTGAGGACAAGATGCTACCTGATTCCTGGGAGCCTCGGGTGATTTTACAGCGTGATGTAGGGGGCAGTTCAGTGAGTCCACAGCAAATCCTGAAGTGGGGCCAAATCCGAGCCAGGTTTTCCTGTGAGAGAACTGTTTTTATTCTTTAAAGAGTCACAACATCACCATAAATACCTTTTATAAGAAGATCTCCAGATCTTTCCTCCAAACAGAGAGCTGATTCCCCCGGGGCAGTCTGGGAAGAAGTATGTAGATGTGGCAGCGTCCAGGGTTCTTGATTCAAGATGTCTGGTTCAAGTCCTGCCTTCAGGGGGAGGATCAGGCCCAAGTCCTCAACTGACTGCAAAGCTTCAGGGGCCACCTCATGCTGCCCAAAAATGGAAGCTCATTTGCTGGGGCTCCAGCGCCGCCGGATACCTGGCTTCCTGCGAGTGACAGGGCGACCTGAGCGCAGGGAAAGGGTCCGGGGAAGAGAGGATGTAGTCAATGCTGAATTTGATGTCTCTGTGTGTGGCAGGGTTGACCAGGGCCTCCCGGTCTGGAACTCGCGCGCTATCAGAGCCCGCTGACCCGTGCGCTGCTGACTCGAGGGGACCCGGGGGCCCCTCGCGCTTGGGGCCGCGTCGCCTGCGCCGCCGACGGAAGTTGCCATTCTCGAAAAGGTCCAAGAGGGACTCGCAGCCTCCCGCGAACGTCCAGTAGTTGCCTTTGCCCTTATCGTGGCCCTCGGTCCGTGGCACCTGCGGGAGTGTGGGGCTCAGCGAGTGTCCCCAAGACTGGGACAGCACGCGCCTCGCCTCTGGCAAGTGCATTGCGGTTCCCCTGCGGGGGAGCTGCTAACAAGGAACTTGCCTCTGTGGGGGCGGTGACACCCCTCCCCCTTCCCCGTCACCAAAGATGACTGGGGACACCCGGGGGTCCAGTGCGAGTGGCTGGAGAGGGGGAGGGGCTCACCTTGACGAAGCAGCTGTTGAGCGACAGGTTGTGGCGGATGGAGTTCTGCCAGGCGCGCTGGTTGGCGCGGTAGTAGGGGAACTTGCGCATGATGAAGTCGTAGATGCCGGACAGGGTCACGCGGCCTGCGGGGCTCTGCTGGATGGCCATGGCAATCAGCGCGATGTAGCTGCGACAGGGGTGCCAGACAGAGGGGCTGCATCAGGCGGGGTGGCGCGCTGAAACCGCAGAAGCGCTGGTGAACTCAGACCTGCCCTGGGACTGGCCGGAACCCTTGAGACTAGATGGACGCCCCCCACGCCCCCATCCACTGCAGCTCCAAGGACCTGCCAGAACTCAGCAGGCAGGCTGAAGCCTCTACCGAATCTCTGAAGCCCTCCAAGATCCTTTGGAGCTTCCCGGACCTCCTGAAGCCCCTCAAGACCTTGATCCCCCGAGACCCTCTGAACACGGAGACTCTCTGGAACCCCTGAATCACGTTGGAATCTCCAATATCTTCTAGACTCTTCAGGACCCTTTAAAGCTGACAGAGGCCTACTGAATGAAACCCTTTCAGCCCCCCAGGACTCCAGTGGAGTGTTGGGGTGCAGAAGAAGCTGTCGTTTGGTAATCTCCTCGCTGTTTCCCACTTCTACCCAGACCCCACTAGTCTGCTCAGATCTTGGTGGACCCCGCACTGGCTATCTCCAGAGTGCACTGGAACGTGCCCTTCTTCCTCAAAGACCAGCATAAGGAAGAAATCCCACCCCAACCCCCTAGTCTGGGTCAGGTGCCGATGACCCAGACCTCTACCGCTCCTGTGGGCCCTGTCACCTGCCCCGGGGTCACCTGTACGCTGGCCTTGTGAGCCGTTTTTCCTCGTCGGAGCTGCCGGCAGGGTAGTCGTCGGCGTCGTCATTGAAGCAGTTATAGGGGTACTGCGAGCTGTCAAACATCGTGGCCTCCCTGTGCTGGTCCACCCTGGCCGCGCCGCCGCCTCTTCCTCCGTGCTGGCCGCCGGTCGTGGGCCCAGCACTAGTTTCCCTTGACTGGGCCAACAGCATCTGCATGCAGGACGCGGGGAGCCTGGGCTTCTGGGGTCCCCGCCCGCTCCGCCTGGTTCTCTGGCGTCCAATCCCAGTGCGGGGGTTGTCCCCAGCCACCACAGAATGGGGAGCGCAGCGGGGGGCGTCGCCACCTTCTGACCCGACAGCAAGGGAAGCCTGGAGGGTGATCTGGCCCCACAGGCAGGGCGACCCTTCTCTGTTCTCCCCTGAGGCCAACCCTGTGCCTGTTGCAGAGCCCACGGAGTCCCCATTCGCAGACTCTGGGCTCAATGCTGCACCCACAGCTAGAGGTGATGGAGGACAGTTCCATAGGACATAGGCTGCCTGCTTTCAGCTCCAGGACACAGAAGCCTGGTCCAGGCACCTGGGAGCTCCTGCCACATCTTGGCTTCCTGTTTCCCCGTTGCACCAGGTGGATGATGATTCCAAAGCCTAGGGTTTCTCCAACATCTTGTGCTCTCCTCCCACTGCCTATCCCTGCCTAGAAGTAGCTTCCCATGGGTGTCCTGGGTAGCCTGGGACCGCAGAGATTCTTCTGGGCCTTTGCCTGGCTCTCAGGCCTGGGAGTGGTAAAGTGTCTGCCTAGGCAGGGGGCATCTGAGTCAGAGAGGTGAAATCATGGTGAGGTAGGATGTTTGGGGGGAGGACCCTTGTCATTCCAGGGACTTCTTTCTAAAAATTCACAGAAGTCAGACTAAGAGCCATGCCTGTGAACCCAGAGAGATAAGAGACCAGGGCTAGCCTTGGAAAAATTTCCCCTTCGGGGCAGCACCTTCAGGGCTACTTCCATTGATGGGGCCTAGTGCTACCTCTCTTATTGTAAGGAATGAAGTCCTCTTTGGAGAAGCCTGTGTGCAGCAAGTAAGGTTTCTTTGTGCCACAGTGGCCCAACCCACCATACTCGGCAACAGGAGTCAAGCATTTTGGGAAGTAAAGTGACTTTCACATAGCCCCTCTGTGAAACAATTTGGCCATTAAAAAAATTTAAACATGTGTCAGTAGTGGTGGCATAGGACTATAATCCTGACCAAGGCAGGAGGACCTCGCATTTCAGGTCAGCTTGCACTATAAAGGGAGGAATCAAAACCCCACCTAAACACATGTTGCCATAGGACCCATATATCCCATAATACACCTTTACCCAAGTCAGACAGAAACCTGAGATCAGCCCCATATACTCGGAGAAGCTTTACTGGAAACATCTGCTTGGATACACACCTTTCAGCGGGTGTGTGGTCAAGTCAACTATGCGGCGTCTATGCTGTAGATGGGTACTACACAGGCAGTAAAAGCGGAGGGATTCTGGGTGTACGCAATAATCAGGTTGAACCCCCGATGGAGCAGAAAAGCCAATCTCAGACGTTTACCCTCCTACTAGTCTGACTCGTAGGACACCTGAGAGACCAGGAAGAGGCAGCAAGGCCTTCAGACTCTGCTTCAGTGATGTCACCGCCTCCTTCCCATAGTCACAGGCTCACCCAGAACCAAGCAAAGAGATCAGGCTGCTTTCCAAAGGGAGGAGGGCAGATGGGATGGATAGCGCTGGGCAGCTATCTCTGCTTTGTGAGGGGAGCAGGTGGATAAGATGCAGTCACCTTTGTAAAAATACAACACCGCCCTAGAGGTTTGCGGGGGGTGACAGGGAGGGTGGCAGGGAATGAAGGAAGAGGGGGGAATCTTCTGTATAACATGAACCTACAGACCCAGACTGCGAGACACACACAGAGCGATTTGTCAAAAACTGAATGGCATCAGATGAAGGTGCTGATCTTCCGTCGGACGTGAAACTTGCCCATGTTCTCTCCCACCCTGTGACTGTCACTTGCTTCACAGTGTCCCTTGAGGGCTCTAATATGTTCGTTTTGACAAAGCTCTATTGGCTTATTTTTCCTTGCTTTGCTGGAGCCTTGCCACTGAATGCAAAGCCAAGATTTCCTTCAGTATCTTCTGTTGAGAGCTGTACTTACTAAGCTGTTGACAGGGGTGGCAGCTGGCCTGTGTCATAGTGTGATGGACCCCTGAGGATGTCAGTGGAGAGAAATCAGTGTGACATAAAAGTCCCAGCTTAACTCGCGGTGCCTGGACTGGGCAAATGCAGTTAGAAAAGAGATTGTGAGCTTGGGCCGGAGATGGTGGCACGGTGCAGTTTTTGACAGCACAATGGGACATAGCACTGTGACTATATTAATACTGTTGAGTGGCACACTTAAAGATGGTCAAAATGGAAGATACCACTGTGTCTCATGCCAACCAATGCGTTTAAGTGAGGGGCTGGGAGAGTGGCACAAAGCCCTCAGTTCCATTCCCAGTATCCGGTGTGGGAGTGTACACAGGTAATCTTAGCATTCAGGAGACAGTTCAAGGTCACCTCACTTACACAGTGAGCTGGAGGCCAGGCTGGGACACGTGAGACCTTGTCTCAAAAAAATGGCTTAAAAGGAGCTGGAGAGATGGCTCAGTGGTTAAGAGCACTGACTGCTCTTGCAGAGAACCTGAGTTCAGTTCCCAGTCTCCAAATAGGAGCTCCCAACAACCTGTAACTCCAGCCCTAGGGGATCTGATGCTCTCTTCTGCCATCCCTGGGTACTGCACACATGTGTTACACAGGCATTCATGCAGGCAAACACACACACACACACACACACACACACACAAAGTGCTTGTAGGTAGGAGTATTGGGGATGTTTAAAAAGTTTAACACCTGCTTCAAATGAGAAATTAAGCAAGATTAATAGATGTCAGAGAGTGTGTGTGTGTCTGGGAGAAGGTTGTATATATCTGCAGAGGCCAGAGGAGGATATCAGGTGTCATGATCTGTCATTCTCTACCTTCCTTCCCTTGAGACAGGGTCTCTTGCTGAACGTGGAGGTACACTGGCCACCAGCGAGTCCCAGTGACCCTCCTGTCCCCATCCTTCACAGTACTGGGATTACACACACATATTCAGCCATACCTGGTTTTTTACATGGGTTCCAGGGATCCACACTCAGGTCCTCATAGTTGTACAGCCAGGGATCTTACCTTCTGAGCAATTTACTGGTCCTTTTGTATTTCTTTATTTATTGACATAGGGCCTTACAGCGTATCAGGCTGGTCTTAAACTTGAGATTCTCTCTGCCTAAGCCTTTGGACCACAAGACTGTGGTTCCTCCACCCAGGGGTTCCTATGTGGCACTGAAAGTGTGGGAGCAGCCTGGTGGCTCCTCCCACTATCCCCACAGACTTGGGGTGTCCTGGAGGGTCTGGGGTGTAGGGAGCTGTATGAACAGAGGCAGTGGGAAGTTGTGCAGATTCTATGCACATTGGAAGGCAGAGCTGAGAGGCCGTAGTGTAAAGGGAATTGAGGATCAAAGGAAACCCCTGAGCTGGGGCTGAACACTTGAAGGACAAAGGCCCTGCCATCATGGGAAGGAAGGAGCATGGCAATACTTGTGGGAAGTTCAGTGCCTGACCTCACAGATGAGGTCGCATCTGGATACTCCTCCTGTCACTAGATGGCTTGGATTGGCCATCCTACCCAGCACCTGTCCTGTCTCCTGCCTTGCCTGGGTAGATAGGTGTCCCCGGGGAGAGTCTTAACTAAGCTCACATCTTCCTTCTCTGTTTGTGAGTTCACACTTGCTAGAGGCCAAAGGGACGCTGAGTGCTACACACCTTGATATTCCAGAACCATCCACTCATTTAGGCTCTTTTATATCTGCAAGTGTCATGTGACCTTTCTTGGGGAGATGTGAACAGGCTCACCCTAGACAGGGTGAGGACAGATCAAATAAAACATTCTGTCCAGGGTCCAGGTCTAGCTTAGTGAAGCAATGGGTTTATTGGGGTTCCCTACAAGCACATGGCTCAAATGGGTTCAGAAAAGCTGCATCCTTGGAGTTTCTTGTGAGACTAGCTCAGGTTAACCCTGTTGGAGCAAATGTTAATGTTTGTGTTACCCTGGGGAGGGACCTCGTGAAACCTGCAAGTTTGAGGAACTGCCTGAAACTTGTGAGTTTGTTTATTTACTGAGTCTTAACTAGCAGTCTCCAGCAGGGAACGGTTCCATTCATAGGAAAGAGCTTACCCTTATTACGAAGCAGTCGGTGGACAAGACAGCATTTGTCTCGATGATTAACTGGCAGAGGTGCCAAGGATAACTGTGTAGTGTCTCAGACTTTCCGGGCGATGATGGGACCATTCACTTCATCTTGAATCCCTGTACTTGCACCTGCCTAGAGCAAAAATCCTGCCCCCATTCTCACACCCAGGTAGCATGGCATCTATATATCTTCTCGTGGCCCCATGCAAACCTGCGCAGTCATGATGAACATAGGCTTTGTGACTCATGGCCTGTGGTGGTTTGAACAGGAATTGTCCCCCATAGGCTCATATATTTGGATGTGTGGTCATTAGGGTGTGGTGCTACTTGACAGGGTTTAGGAGGTGTGGCCTTGTTGGAGTAGGTGTGACCTTCTTGGAGGAAGTGTGTCAATAGGGGTCAGCCTTGAGGCTTCAAATGCTCAAGCCAGGCCCACTGTGCCTGTGGATGCAGATGTGGAACTCTTGGATCCTTCTTCAGCATCATGTCTGCCTGTGTTTCACCATATTTCTTGTTATGACAATAATGGACTGAACTGCTGAACTGTAAGCCAGCTCCAATTAAATGTTTTCCTTTATAAGAGTTGCCATGGTGTCTCTTCATAGCAATAGAAACTCTGAGACATGACCCAAGTTCTGGGTCCATGTGTTCTTGGATCATACGTGAAACCATACTATCACACCATCTGTCCTTAAAACAGACACCCACACGTATGATTATGGGAACAAGGGACAGAAGAGATCCTTGGTCCATTATGCTAAATGCAGAAAACATTGGCTGTGAATCTTTTTTCATTTGTTTGATTTTAGATTTTTTTTGAGCATTTCATGTATTCCAGGTTGACCTTGAACTCACTACATAGGCAAAGATGGCCTTGTACTTCTTTTAAATAATGTTTAAAAAAGATTTATTTTTATTTATGTGTATATGTGTGAGTGCATATATGTGCATGTGTGTATGTAGGTGCATATATATGCTTGAGTACAGTGCCAGAGGTGTCCAAAATTCCTGTAGTTAGAGCTACAGGTGGATGTGGGTGCTGGGAACGGAACTCAAGTCATCTGCCAAGGAGATGACCACTGGGAAGTATCTCCAGCCTTGCTTTTGTTTGTTTAGCTTGTTTTGTTTTGAAGATAAAGTCCCATATAGCCCAGGCTGGCTTTGAACTCGTGGGAAGCCTTGGTTTTCACTCCAAGAACTGTGTACACCAGGGATGGGGATACATACCTGTGTTCCCAGCATTACAGAGGTGGAGGAGGAGGATCAGGAGTTCAATGTTCATCCTCAGCTATCAATATACAGGAGGTTTGAGGCCAGGCTGGGCTGTAAGAAGACAGAACAGATGGCACTTGCAAGGTCTTCCAGGTTGCCTGTCCTCAGCCCTTGAGTACCAAAGGCCTAGAGATTGGATAGGTGGAGCCAGGAGCTCACAGTTCCAAGTCCCCAGAGCCAGGGTCCTATTGCTCCTGGCTTTAGAAGCCACATGACTATGCCTCCAGGTGCGCAGGCTCTGAGATTTAACCACTAGTGACCCTGACATTTGGCAGTTATTGTAATCCTCAGCTTCCAGAAGCAGTGAATGGCAGCCCGAGGCAGCAGCCTCACGACTTAGTCATGGTAGCGCTATTGTCACATCCTTGATGTGCCGGAATCCTCAGCTGCTGTAGAGCTGGGACCTTTGGCCTCTGGATCTTGGCAGATCCTTGGCTCTCTCTCAACCACTGTGGTTCACAGTTTGTAGTCTCTGGCTATGCCCAATCCTCCAGCCTTGGCCTCTCTACCCTCTTTACTTATGTTCCCTCTCATTGTCTTCATTGCCTCTGCTTCCTGGCATTGCTTCCCTTCTGGGACTCTTCAGCTGCCTCTGTCTCTACCACTGAACCAGCATTCCCCATCATCACCACCATCATCATCACCACCACCACCATCATCATCATCTTCATCATCAACAGAGCAGTGGTTCTCAACCTTCCTAATGCTGCAGCTCTTTAATACAGTTCCTCATGCTGTGGTAACCTTCATTCATTCATTTTCATTTATGCCCCCGGCAATGCTTAAGCATGTATTGGCAGCCCATTTATGGTGGTTCTCGAGTTGTTTCTGTCCTGGGCAGTCCTGGATGCTTGTGTTACTGTCACACCCAAGGTTCCACAGTCTTCCTTTATGCTGTCTATCTATCATTTTTTTGGGGGGGTCTTCCTCTTTGCCTCTTTATGGTGACCCACCAATCATAAATTTATATCATTGCTACTTCATAACTGCAATTTTCCTACTGCTATGAATCATAATACAAATATCTGGCATGCAGCCTATTTGAAATCTCACCCTTGTGAAAGGGATGTTCAACCCCAGAGGGATTGCGACCCACAGGTTGAGAACTGCTGATTTAGGGTAAGCTGTTTAACAGCCACAGCTAGGACGGTGTCTTCTGAAGCCAGAGTTGTGCTTCAGCAGCAGGCATCTGTGGTTGCTGTGCAGCTTCCTCAAAGTATCTGCAGTGTGCTCAAACCAGCTGGGTAACCTTGAGGGCTGTCTGGATGGCTGTTGGCTGACTGATCTCTGCTCAGTACATCCAGGCTTCGGGATGGGTTTGGGAGCAGTCGACTGAGCTGTCAGATTGTTCCAGAGCCTAGCATTTTGGTTTACTTAAAGGAGCTGTGTACCCGAGGCTTTGTTCACATTCGTGGGGATTTGACAGTCTGCAGCTACTGTCTCTGGGTTCTTGCGGTCTCTCTCACCCGCTCACTCAGGTGAAAATTGGTGAGGGTGTGAGAAAAGGGCACTATGCACTGGTTTAGAAGGCAGTAGTGGATTAATGGTGGCACCTGATTTCTTGCCTGCCCTTGTTGCAGGCTTTTCGAACAGAGTTGTGGGCCACCCCATGCTTTCTACTTCCAGAAAGTGGTGCATTGTACCAGCACACTGACTTTCAGTGGATTAATATCCAAAGGCTGAAAAAAAAACCCAGGATAGTGTGGGCATGTCTTTAATACTATTTTAGCTTCTTTGTCTTCCATATCGGATGGTTTACATTCTGCTTGGGTACTTTATACTGCTTGGCAGTGAGGCTAATTCTATCCACAGATAGAAGGTGGAGGGGGGAATGAGGAGGATTTCAGGAGACAAACAGTGACACTGAAAGTGCACATGCACACATATACACTCAAGAGTGCACATGCACGCACATACACTCAAGAGTGCACATGTACATAATACACTCAAGAGTGCATATATATGCACATACACTCAAAAGTGCACATGTACGCACATACATTCAAGGACACTGGCCAGCAGTTTCTTTCCCTTGGCTCTTTGTGGCCCCTGCCACATCCTGAGTTTCTGGACACCATTCTATCTATCTATCTATCTATCTATCTATCTATCTATCTATCTATCTATCTATCTTTCTATCTATCTAGGTGTTTTTGAGACAGGATTTCTCTGTGGCTTTGGAGCCTGTCCTGGAACTAGCTCTTGTAGACCAGGCTGGCCTCGAACTCACAGAGATCCACCTGCCTCTGCCTCCTGAGTGATGGGATTAAAGGCGTGAGCCACCACCACCTGACTTATTTTTATTTTTAATGTATCTGAGGGTTTTGCCTACATGTATACATGTGCACCATATGCATGCCTGGTACCCCTGGAGGCTATAAGAGGGCATTGAATCCTTTGGAAGTACAGTTAGAGATGGTTGTGAGCCATTATGTTTATGCTTGAAACTAATCCAGGTCCTTTGCAAGAGCCATCACTAAAGCCCCATTACATATTTTTAAGATTTATTTTATTATGTGTGTGCGTGCACATGAGGAGGCCATCCACCTCTCTCTCATTGGCCTGGCGATCACTAATGAGGCAGACTGGATGGCCTTCCCTCTGCCCCCTCAATGCTGGGATTACACAGGGTCTCTTTGCTGTGATAACTGTGGATTTTGAGGACACTGTCCTGGCTTTAAGAGCTGGGTCCTCACAGTAAAAAGCACAATGAGGTTTGAACCCAGAGCAACAGAGAAACACCCAGGACACACAGTCACTTGACAGTGAACACCAGAGAGGCCACAGGCAGAAACGTCCCAAAGAAGACAAAGTGGTCAATCCTGTCTATATGTTGGTTTCAGAATCATAATTTCCAAACGGTGAGAGAACACATTTCTGTTTTTTCAAGCTACCAAGGTTGTGATCCTTTGTCATAGATGGGACTGACCTTGGGGCATTGAGCAGCCGCTGCTAGAGTCTACTGTGAAACAGCTGTATTTGGGTTGTTGCATGGACCTGTGCAGTAGCTCGTGGCAGTGGAAATAGTGAAGATGTAGTAATGCAGCCGATGATCATCAGGTGAATGTGAGCAATTGCAAATTGATGGGATGTCTCTAGTTTATGTAAAGCAGTGATTCTCAACCTTCCTCATGCTGCGACCCTTTAATACCACTCCTCATGTTGCAGTGACCCCTCCAACCAGAAAATTATTTTTGTTGCCACTTCATAACTGTAATTTTGCTACTGCTAGGAATCATAATGTAAATATCTGATATGCAACCCCCAAATGGGGTTGGGACCCACAGGTTGAGAATCAGCGATGTAAAGCCATGGCTTGGTATAGTAGTTATTTACCATTGTAACAAACTGTAACTTTCCTGGCTTTAGCTAACAAGTGCTTACTTCTTTATTTAGCATGTGTATGATATATGTGTATGTGTGTGTGGCACACATGTGTGAACATGTGCATGGGTCCAAGGCTGTGTATGTGTGTGTGGGGGCGCGCACGCATATGGAGGCAATGGTCAACATCAGGTATTTTCCTCATTTGTAAGATGCTCACTAACTGAGCTCACTGATTGGCTAACCTGTCTTGGCAGTGAACTTCTGGGATTTGCCTGTTCACCCCTTTCCCATGCTTGTGGTATAGACATATGCCACAGCACCTAGCTTTTTACATGGGTGCTAGAGATCTAAACGCAGGTCCTTATGCTTGCACGACATGACTGTTATGAACTGAGCCATCTTCCCAGACCCACACTGAGCCTGTAGACCAGGATTCCTCAGCCCTCATGCCCTTCCGCTGCATGGAGATAGCGTCCCACAGAAGAGATCAAACGTACAGAGGCCCATGCATCTTGTGACCTGTGTGGCTGCCATGGGGCTCACTAGCATGTCCTCCTGTGGTTCCATAGCTCCTTGGATTGGGGTAAAAAGCAGGTGTGAGTTTCAGGAGTTTAGGTTCTTTGTACCCACAAGAGGGACTGTGGGGGCAAGGATGATGGGCCAGGAGGATGAACAAAAAAGCAGGTGTGGCCAGTGTACCTCCTGTGGGTGCAGGCTGAGGGGAGGTACCATGAAACCCAGTGAGTGCAGAGGCCAGAGAAGAGCAGGAAGAAGGGCTGCCAAGCTGAGGAGCATCTGTGTTTGACCTAGACCACCGCCTGGGTTTTGCACCAGCCTGAGTATCCATGCTATCCTGGAGTGGGTATGGCAGATGCTAGTGGGCAGAAGACTCTGAGTTCATGCCCCCTCTCACTGACCTCTTGACCCTCTCACAGGGAGGGAAGGCATACCACTCTCAGTGGGCACCAAGGCTCTGGACACACTCCATTTTTGCTCAACATCTAGTCCTGCCATTTGCACCAAAATCACTCTTTGTTCTCTCCTTCCACCATGTAGGTCCTGGGGATTGAACTCAGGACATCAGCCTTGGTGACAAGTGCCTTTACTCAGTGAGTCAGCTCACTGGATCTGTTTTATTTTTGAGACGGGTGTCTCACCCTAGCCCAGGCTGGCCTGGAACTCCCAGCCGTCTTCCTGCCTCAGCTTTCCAAGTGCTGGGATGACCAGCATGAGTTGCCCCACCTGACTTGACCTCATTTTATAAGGGCCTGCGGCACTGGATTAGGGCCATCTGTGTGATCTCACGTACCCTTTGCACCTCCACTGAGGTGCTGCTGCCAGTCACACTGGGAGCTGGACATCAACCTGTGCACATCAGGGATGTGCCTGATACCTTCGTTCCTTAGGGGTTGTCTGTCCTGAGTGATGTCTGTCAATTTGCAATTCTCATAGGTCTAGTGACTTGGCCACATCTTACCTCTGTCACTTCTGTAACCCAGTGATAAAGACACGCTTTCTAGTCTGGCCTCCCACAGGGCTCCATACACTTGTTAACAGTAGAGGATCATGGAAGGATTGAGGTAATGGTGATGAGATGCCCTGTGACCCCTGTGGTCATGGACAGGACACCTGCATAAACCAACACTTATACCCTGCCTATTATAAGTCTGCATTGGAGTTGGAACACTGGGCAAGGGAAGTTGGCCTGTCCTCCATGAGGCATGGGGCAATTACTGGGCCTTCTGTTGAGACAGGAAGATGGGAGGCAAGTTTGGGGCTACTTGATTGCTGTTTAGTTCCCTTGGTGGTTCAGTGGTCTTAGGCCATCTGCTGGTATGCTCTGTAGAATGTTTCCTGAGCTCAGGTGGGGACTTGGGGTCTAGCACGCCTCAGCATCCCTGAGTGTCGAATGCCTGGCACTGGATTTGCCAGCTCAGGAACCCAGTGGTTTATGGTCTGACTTCCTGTATCTGAGCCTCAGTTTCCCCCATTAAAGGAGGAAAACAGGGCTAGGGAGATGGCTCAGGCCACGAGGTGCTTGCTGTGCAAGCCTGAGGCTCTGAGTTCTGGCCTCAGAGCACACAGAGGAAGTCAAGCATGGAGGTGCACATCTGGAGTTCCAGTGCTGGGGAGGCAGGGGCAAGGGTATCCCCGGGACTCACAGGCCAGGCAGTTAAACCAGGTGGCAGAGGAAGAAATGTGATATCAACCTCTGCCCCACACATGTGCTTGTACACACACACACACACACACACACACAACCTGAACTACGTAGACACATATATATTTACACAATCAGCTGGCCTTGTACTATTACATATGAGAGCATCAGGGCTTTAACTGTTGGGTTCTAGTGCCACTGTGAACTACTACTGAGGTCACTCATCCCCCCCCTCTCTCACACACACACACACTGGGGGAGTGACTTGTGAACAGGCCACAAGATGACATCTGGGAATGCCTGGAATAGGGGCAGGGCATGTTCTTTGACATTCTTATGACCCAGGAGTGCATAGGTCCAGAGAGGGTCCTTGCCACTGTCCTCTCCTGGACTCTGCTTCCTGCAGGAGATCCAGTCCCACAACAGCAGCTTACTGGAAGGAGACAGACCCTTCCAGCAGAGGAGGGGAGTCTGTGGTGGTTTGAAAGAAAAGGGCCCCCACAGGGAGTGGCACTATCAGAGGTACGACTTAATTGGGATGGGTGTGGCCTTGGCAGAGAAGTGCATCTTTTTGGAGGCAGGATTGGAGGCCTCATATATGCTCAAGTCATACCCAGTGTCTCAGTTCACTTCCTGTTGCCTGCATATCAAAATACAAAACTTCCAGCTCCTTCTCCAGAGCTATGTCTGCCTGCATGCTGCCATGTCCCACTATGATACGGACTGAACCTCTGAAAATCTTAACCACCTCAATGAAATGTTTTTTCTTTGTAAGAGTTGTCATGGTGTCTCTTCACAGCAATAGAAACCGTATCTGAGCCCAATAGCTTGCAGCTCTCACTGGGCCCCTGGGTAAGGCCTTCTATGACTCCTGCTCAGGTGTATTATGACCCTATGTAGAGCTGTGTGGATGCTACCCTTGGGGGACCTCCTGTGGCTCAGAGCCCAAGCTTTGCAGGAGTGGGGCAGGAAGTAGCTGACTTCATGTCACCTACTTCTCCCTGCCCCTTTGGAGCATAGGCCTTGCTTAGCTTGCGTATTTACTGGGGGTTGGGCAGGTAGTTCCCTTCATAGCCCTATCAGGCTGAAGACCCAGGTCACACAGACACCATAAGGGTGGAGCTTGGCCACATTGTTGGGCTGTCTAGGAGGGCAGCTGAACCAAGGAGTGAGGCCCCACCCCAGCAAGCCACGGCACACACTTGCTGTACCTTTATTGCACTGTCACCTCACTGCAAACTACTCCACAAAATGTCCCAAGGTTAGCCTGCTGCCCTGGGGCCATGGGCCCTGCATAGTGCCTTGGCACCCACTGTCCAGAGCTCAGCTGAGGCAGGCAGTGTCCACCGCCAACGAGTAAGGCCTGGCTACTGTGCAGCAGCGAACAAGTGGATAGCTGGTCATTTGTATCCAAAAACCCATTCTTGGGCATTCATCTGCCCACGCACAGGCCATGATGTCCATCTGAGCCTCCCCTCCCTAGAGCTCTGCAGCCTCTGAGGGAGGAGGCCCGGGAAGGGAGAGCAGAAAGTGGATTGTCATTGAGGGCCAGAGTGTGATCACATCACCGGAGGTCCTCAAAGTGGTCCAGAGGTGATCTCTGATCTGCTGGGTGGATCTCCAATGACAGGAGTGTGAGCCTTTTGTTAAGTACAAAATAGTGAGTCAAGGTTCCTCTGCTGCATGTCCAGAGTGCTTTGTCTGGTCTCTGCTGGATCCAGAGGCCCACACATCCCTATCAGAGCCATGAGGGAGACCCCATGCTCCCTGCTGCAGGTCACCCGAAGGGGATGACCCGTCCCATCTGAATTCACTGAATTCACAGGTGGCTAGGCTCTGCGTTCCTTCGTCACGGGCAGTGCGGGTCACTACCTCTCGGTAGAGGCTCTGTGCTCAGTGGCTAGGTCATCTTCCACCACACTGCTCAACCCGTCCTTCTCCACGCAGTCTCGCACGGCCTGCAGCACTATGCGCAGCCGCCGGTCCAGGGCCTCCAGGTGCAGCTGGTAAAGCACAGGAGCCACCTTGTCATGCTGCAGGGACTCGGCCATCAGCAGGCTCAGTTTGTGCTCCTCCTTAGCCAGCAGCTGCAGCCTCAGGTAGGTGGATCTCCGGATCCTGCAGAGAGAGTGGGGTGTCACCACTGTGAAGGAAATAGGGTGGGGGCTTTGGCGGGGTGGCATCTGAAGAGAGAGAGAGAGAGAGAGAGAGAGAGAGAGAGAGAGGGACATAGATAGACACACAGATAGAGACATGAAGACAAAAGACAGAGACATGGAGAGACAGAGACATGTAGAGAGAAAGAGATAGAGTTCAGAGACAGAGATGGAGACATAGACAAGTGGGGGCATGGGTAACCAAGGTAGAGAGAGAGACATGGACAGAGCCAGAGAGGTGAACAGAGGGAGACAGACAGAGGGACAAGGAGGCCTGAGACCCCAGACCTCATGGGTCTAAGTTATATGGAAATGGGTCACTCTAGATCAGTGGCTCTCAACCTCCCTGATGCTGTGACCCTTTAATACAATTTCTCATGTTGTGGCAACCCCCTAAATACAATTATTTTCATTGCTATTTCATAACAGAATCTTGCTACTGTTACAAATTGTAATGTAAATATCTGATATGCAGGATAGCTGATATGTGGCCCCCGTGAAAAGGTACTTTAACACCCAAAGGGGTCGTGACCCACTGGTTGAGAACTGCTGTTCTAGACATTGATACAGTCCTGTGCAGAGGGGCAGGTGACAGGACAGGCGCCCCAAATCCTGAAGACAGACCCAAGACTGGGCTAACTGCTAATCAGGGAGACTGTCCCTCCTCAACTGGACAGTGGCCCTGACCAGGTGCAGTCTGTGTCTCCCGAGGGATATAAGTAGTTTGCTCTGGGAGTCTATGTCCAGCCACTGGTGTGTGTGTGTGTGTGTGTGTGTGTGTGTGTGTGTGTGTGTGTGTGTGTGTGTTTGAGAGACTGTGCAAAGTGGGCAGGGTGAGTTTGGCAGCAATGAGCAGGACAGAAGGACCCTTTGTCTGCACTTGCGAGAACCCTTATAGGTGGGAGGTACCCAGGTGAGGCTTAGGGAAGAGGGGTCAGCAGGAGCCATGGGCAGTGAGGTGGGATGGGCTCGATCTGTGGATGCCTGCCCACTGGTGCCACCCTGCCTCTCAGGTAGTGATGGCGGCAGCTGGGCAGGAAGAGGTCCGGCCAGGCAGGGGCTCCTACCTGCAGCACTGGTGAAGAGGTGCTAGAATGGAGAGCTCATCGTGTGAGTATTTCCCAAACCTGTGGGAAGAGGGTAGCACGATCAGAGCCCTAGTAGCTGGAAAGCCAGGCAGGGCCCAGGGGCCCAGCCCTGCAGGGTCCCACCTCTCAGTACCATGGTGCCATAGTACCATGGCAACCTCGTGAGGATCAGTGATGTCAAGGCTGACCCTGGCCATGTCCAGAATTGGTAATATTGTTTTTGTTTTGTTTTTATAATTGGGGCTAGTAGTCTACTTTGTTAAGCAGAGGGTAATGGCCTCTCCCAGGCAGAATTGACTGCTTATTGGCCTTTCTTGTCAAGTCACAGGCTCTCTGGCCTCAGTTTCCCCAGGGTAACAGGAAGGTGTGACAGGAAGTACTCATATGGTCACTACCATGAATCTGGCATCCTGTGGGAGTTTTCCTTGCCAATGCACACCCTGATGTGTCCTAGGCCTGGCCTCTCAGGTGGTTCCCCTGCCCCAGAGACTGCTTCTCAGGCTAGGCTGGTTCCGCATGGATGAGGGATGGCTGGCTTCCCAGGGTGTTCAAGGGCAAAGAAGACCCACCCACGTCCGTTATCCAAGTGTATGATGAAGGTCTCATTCCCGAACTTCTCAAAGGTCTCGTAGTGATGTCGGTCCATGTTTCCTGCAGGGACAAGCACATACAACTGCTCAGAGGCCTCTGCCCCTCCTGAGCTGTGGGTCACCAACTGTGACCCTAAACACCAGTCAAAGGTGTTTAGGCATTCCTGGCAGCCAGCGCGCCCTGCAGGACGTACCCATGAGGAAATCAAAGACAGTCATGTCCATGATGTCCAGGATTCGGTGGCCACTGTCGTAGGGTGGCGTCTGCTTCACCTCCTCACAGTAATCGGGGTCCACTTCCCATCTGAGGTGGGGAGAGGGGGGGATAATGAGACCAAGGTTGAGGGTCTCTCCTCTGAGTGAAGAGGGAGGTCTGGGCCAGATGCTTGGCACCTCCTGGCTCGGTAGAACCTGGGTCAGTAGGTTCACACTTTGTAAGGGTTCACAGTGGGATGGAGTGTTTGCAGGGACACATCTTGGGGCAGGCTGTGGGGCTGAATTAACAGGAGCAGGGGCCTGGGAGATGATGAAGTCATCCCTCCCGCCCTAGCTGGGACCAGGGCTGAAGGCACTGTCAGCTGATGTCATGCTTTTTATTAGTACCTGGTACGTAGAGGGTGGGGTAGGGTGGGGGAGGTTGTGTTTTGAGAGACCCCAGTGGCAGGCCAGCACATCTCCTAGCTCTGTGTGGTTAACAGGATCAATTTGACTGCATTTAGCTTCACCATGGAAACACATATACCCTCTGGGTGTGTCTGTGAGGGTGTTTCCAGGGAGTTTTAACTGAATCAAAGACCCACTCTGAGTGTGTGTGGGCGGCACCATTCCCTAGGCTGAATAAAACAGAGAAAGCGAGCTCAGCATCCACATTCCCATCTCTCTCTGCTTCCTGACGGTGACCTGCTACCTCAGGCTTCTGCCACCATGCCTCCCTCATGATGATGGACTGCTCCCTCACACTGGGGGCCAAAACCATCTTTGTCAGCGACAAGTAACCAAGACACACAGCTGCTACTCTCACAGTGGCACAAGCGGAGCTGCCTTCACACTTGCTGCCCCTGTTGACCCTGAGCTACTGACTCTCCCCTCCAGGCCCTGTGTCCTTGGCTGTGCAGTGGGCAGAAGCTGGCCCATTAAGTTCCAGGGGTGCCTGACTCACTCGGCCTTCTTTCGCTTGTGGTAGGAACGACGCCAGGGGTTCCGCCATGTCTTCCTCTTGGCCAGCGACAGGTCAGGCAGAAAGGCCGCCAGGGAGCCTTCGATCTGGTCGGGCCTCCCGCACAGGGCATGCTCCGTGGAACAGTAGTAGGAACATTCCCCATAGAAGCAGATGTTATTGGCTGAAGAAGGGGAGATCCAGTCAGTCAGAGGCCACCACTCCTAGAAGTGCCCACAGTGCTGCTCCAGAGGCACCTTTGTCCTCACAGCCAGGACTCGTTACACAGTGGCCGCCATTGCCCCTGGATCCCATACCCTGGAATACCCTCAGAGCAGTCACAGGGAATCAAAGTCAGACTCTTGCCAGAGCTACTTGCTGCTCACACGCAACCCCCTCAGGTCCACTCAGGCTCCTGAGAGTAGAGGAAATGCCAATTAGACACCTGAGGGAGGGAACTCTAGTATTTACCTGCAAAGAACACTTACAGCCTAGCCATGAAAGGAAACACTTACTCAGGCAAAGACATGAGCAGATCAGGTTCCAAAGAAATACAAATGGAGTCTGGACAGGCAGAAATCGGTGGCAAAGGCTGCCACAACCAGGAGGACCTGAGTTCCAGCCCTAGCACTCATGTAAAAACCCAGGGACGATAGCACATGCTCACGATCCCAGATCTGGGGAGGCAAACCCCATGGCTCTCTGCCGGCCAGCCTGGCCTATTTGGTGAGTTCTAGGTAAAGGTGAAGGAAAATTAAAAAGGAGGTTGATGGTGACTGAAGAAGGCTCCCAAAGTTGACCTCTGGTCTCCACACACATGCACACAGATGAGATTGCACACACACACACACACATACACACACACACACATACACACGCACACACAGTCATAAAGCTCATGGGAAGATATTCAGTCAGCACCTTCATCTGGGAGACTCATACCAAACGCACAGTGAGAACCAGCTCACACCCTCTTGGATGGTTGTGAGCAAAGGGCCATATGGTGACATGTGTGAAGGAGGTAAAGAGCCCTGGGATCCCAGCAGGGTCATCAAATGATGAAGACACTTGGAAGACAGCCTAGTGGCTGTCAGAGGGGTTCACGTGCGATCGGCTCTGACCCAGCTGCTCCAGCTGGGGTTCCCAGCATGCGAGGCATATGGAAACATTCCCATTCTCAAGCCTGTGTGGCTCACACAGGAAAGAAGCTGCCCAGACACCATCAGCCAACACTGGAGAAAGGAAACAGTTGGCTTTTTTTTTTCCTGCTTTTGAGACAGAGCTTCATGCAGCCCAGGCTGCTCTTGAATTTACTATGGAGCAGATGAACCTGGATTTGTATGTGTGTGCACATGCATGTAAGTATATACACATGTGCGGGGAGCCCAGAGGACAACCTCAGACGCTATTTCTCAGAACACTGTCTACCTTATTTTGGTGATGGGGTCTCTCCCTCACCTGATACTTGCCAAGCAGGCTAGGCTGATTGGCCAGCAAGTACCAGGGAAGCCCCCTGTCTCCACGTCCTTAGGACTGGTATTGCAAGTGTGACCCCACAGTTAGCATTTATTTATATCTATTTATTCATTTGTTTGTTCGTTTAAGTATTATTTATTTTAAGCATGGAGTCTTTGGTGTTGCGCTGGGGTACTTGGGCTTGCAAGGCAAGCGCTTTACCAACCGAGATCTCTCCCCAGCCTCTGACCTTGAACTTCTACTGCTTCTGCTTCCGGTCCCTAAGTGCTGGGCTGCCAGTATGCATCACTACACCTGGTTTCTGTGGTACAGGGGATGGAACTCAGGGCTTCGTCAGTATCTCCCTGACGACTGTGGATGCTTGGAACCCCAGGGCTGGGGATGTTCAGACAGGGAGATCCCTGGAGCTTGCTGGGCAGACCGTCTAGCCCCATCAGGGAGCTCCAGGTTCCATGAGAGACATGGGTAGATAGACATCGAGGAAGACACCTGATGTCAACCTCTGGAGCACACACTGTGGTAGTCTGAATGTCTGTGGCCCCCATAAGTTCAGAGGGAGTGGCACTATTAGGAGGCATGGTCTTGCTGGAGGAAGTGTGGCTTTGTTGGAGGGGACTGTATGGCACATGCCTTTAATCCAGACCTTGAGACTGGAGGGCACACCTTCTGTAGGAAGTGAGTCACTATGGGGGTGGGCTTTGAGGTCTTTTTCTCAAGCTTCCCTCTGTGTGACAGTCAGTGAACTTCCTGTTATCTGCAAGATGTAGCACTCCCAGCTCCAGCACCACGTCTGCCTGTGCGCTGCCGTGATCCCCTTCATGATCGTAATGGACTGAACCTCTGAAACTGTGAGTCACCCTAATTAAATGTTTTCTCTATAAGAATTGCCGTCGTCATGGTGTTTCTTCACAGCAATAAGAACCAAACTAAGACACACATAGGCGTGCATGCACGCGAAGGGGGGGGCGGGGAACAACCCATAAAACTGACTCTGCAAAGCCACCTAGGCCATACAGCCATCAGTCGGGATGGAGGTTGGAGAACTGCCAGGACCAGGTCTGGAAGGGGCAGGGGTAGGAGGGGGGGTATGTGTTATCTATGATTCCTGACACACCCGTGGGCACGCAAGTCCTGGCTGGCCAGGCCCACTGCCTCTCCTCTCCCCTTCCCTTCTTTGCCTCACCACCCCTCCCTAGTCAGTGCTGCGTAATTAAGGTGGAAAGGATCAAAAGGAGGCCAGCCTACTGCAGCTCCAGGTGCTGATGCGGTTCAGCCAGCTGCCCACAACTGAGCCACCCCCACCCCAGCCTAGAGCAGAGGAGCAGTGGAAGTCAGGCGAAAGAACGGTCTCCAGGAGAGAAAGTTCTATCCCGTCTCTTGTTGGCCAGAACCATGAAATTGGATGCCTCTGTTAGCCCGCCGGCCCTACCTAAGCTGGGCTCAGAGCCTACCGTGTTGAAAGAAGAAAGAAAGCCTGCTTCTGCTCCATATAACCTGGCGTCACAGGCAGGGATGACTTGCAGAAACCAACAGCGTAGGCACAGATGGCCAGGGTGTACGAGACATGTCAGGAGAAACAGGGACAGCAAAGAAATGTGTTCCTTAGAGCTGGGGGCTTCAGAGGCCCAGCCATGCCTCTCAGCTGTGTGGTGCTGGGGCCCTCAACTGCCCTCTTTGAACCCCCAGGAGCTACCCGACACCCAGGATGGAGCTTTTGCAGGCTCCCTGCTTGAGTTTACGGAAGGCCCCTCTGAGGCCTGCCCCACCTGGAAGGGAGGGGCACGCACCTCCTGACTGACCCAGAGCAGAGCTGCTCGAAAGTATAAGGGTGTCTGTCTGCCGTGATCAAAGACTTCCCAGCTGTACTTAGCTCTCAGAAGCAGCAATGGCAATTTTGGCAGTGGAAGGATCTAGAAGCGCAAGCAAAGCAGAAACAGCAAACCCAAACAGACCTGGCTTTTCTAAAGGAAGATCAAAGCTGCCTCCAAGACCCTGTGCTTTCAGAGGAAACCAGACATCTGGAACGTTCTCAGAAGAAATCTGGCTGATGGGGCAGAATGCGGTCTGGCAGGGACAGCTAGGTGGAGGTGGCTGTATTTTAGAGTGGCCTGTGATGCCCAGCTCTGCAGAATGTCAAGAGTGAAGCATTCAGGCCGGATGAACCACCTTAGGGGGCCCCTGACATCCAGGGAAGATTCTTGGGGTTCATGGGGGGAGCAACCAACAATTTGCAACTGACTGGCAAGCCTCTCCAGTGAGTAGACCAGCAGCACCTGCAGGGGGATGTGGGGAGGAGACATGTGACAGCTGGGGCTCCCCAGTAGACCCAGTATGGGAAGCTGCACACAGGGCCATCAGCTAAGGTCCCCTGCTGGGGACGGGAGGGGGCTCCACACCAACAAAGATGCGTCTCATCTGCTCAGATGAGTATTTAGTTCAGCCTTTTGTTTATTAAAAGCAAATAGGATTCCAGGAACGGCTCAGCTGGAAAGTGCTTGCTGAATGAGGACCTGAGCAAGATTCTCAGAAAATCTGAGCACTGCAAGCCAGGTGTGGTGGCTCAAGCCTTTAATCCCTGCACCCGGGAGACAGAGACAGGTGGCTGGCTGTGAGTTCGAGGCCAGCCTGGTCTACAGAGTGAGTTCCAGGACAGTCAAGGCTACACAGAGACAGCTTGCCTAGAAAAACAAAACAAAACAAACAGACAAACAGGTGGGCACTGAGGCTCACAGCTGTGATGTCAGCTTTAGGGACGGTGGAAATGGTTGGATCCCTTCAGCTCACTGACCAGTCAGCCTCGCTTAACCTGTAAGCTCCAGGTTCAGTGAGGGACCCTGTCTCAAAACGCGAGGTGGAGAGAGACTGAAGAAGACACCTCATGCTGACCAATGGGCTCCGCATGCACCTACTTGTGCATGTTCGTGTGCCGAACACAACAGAAAACAAACCAAGTCCAGAATCCTGCACTATTCTAAATGATTAAGCCCACAGGACACAGCAGGTGACCTCGGTGGCGCCTATCTCAGAAGCCCTCACCTATGATTGCGCTTGGACCCCCACATACCCTCATGAGCTGTCTACCGTCTTTTGGACTGCTGGGGCCCTTGGGCCATAGAAAACAGTTTAGTAAATTCCTAACTTGCTGCTTCTGCCTTCTCCTGAAGCCCCGGTTCCTCCAATTCATTTTGGGTGATTTCCTCAACTGGATCCACCCAATGACACCAGCAGGTGAAGAGCCAAACTGGATGTGGCAGACCAGCTCCATGGAGACTGCTATGAATTTTGACATTTGAGGTGCCATGATCTCACATCTTGAAATCACAGTGCCAAGTCACAGAGCCAGATAAAGCAGAGAGAGGACAGGGACCCAGCCGGGACAGACGGCAGCATGGTCTGGCAAGGGAGTCCTGTCCTGGTGGTAGAGGGAATTCACAGATGTCTGTATTTAGAGCATTCAGCTTGGTAAACAGCATCTTTAAGACTACACAGAGGGCCAGGGAGGTAGCAGTTACTGGAAAGCATGAAGATCTAAGCCCCATTCCCTAAACCCACATTAAAAAAAAAAGAAAGAAATCTGGGTGTGGTTGGTGCACACTTGCTCCAGCACTGGGTAATAGAGATGGAAGGCTCCCTGGGCCTACTCCGTGAGCTCCAGGTCCAGGAGAGACAGACCCTGGATTCAAAACAAGGTTAAAGGTCCCTGAGGAATGGTAGCCAAGGTTGGCTTTTGCCTGCAGATGTGTAAGCACACACATGCAAACACCCTAACACACACACTCACATACCTACAGACAAGCACACATATACACAAAAGGTGACACCTCTGTCACAGACCCATCCAGGGAAGCAGGAGAAGCTAACAGATGTGCTGGGAACTCCCGATCTGCTGCTCTGGCACATGGACCCACCCCACCTGGGCAGAGATATGGGCAGCAGTTGTCAGGAGGTAGAATTCAGTCCCTCTGTCCCCAGCTGTGGACGTCCCATGTCCTATTATCCACATGCTGTCTGAGAGCTCTGGGGGTTGTGTCACCTGGGCTCACAGCTGCAGCAGGGGACGACCCCTGCCACCAGCCCAGATGCTGAGCCAGCAGCTCTGCCGAGTGGGTGGCCTAGGTGAGTGACGTTACCCAGCCTGCCTGGCCTCAGAAGGACGTTTTCTCAGAAGTGACTGAGGGACTGGCATTTAGACCCCTGCCTGACCTGCCCAGGATTATCTTTATTTCCTGTCCTCCCTTGAGAGTTCAGGATAGAGGCTTGAGGGGAAAAAGCAGAGTGCTGGGGCTTGAATAGCTGCGGGTCAGCTATTGCTAAACAGTGCCACCTCCAAGAACAGGGCGAAAGGCACAATTAAAGCTGCAGTCAGGCCCGGGGAGACGACCCAGAGTCCATCCCCAGAAGCCACATTTAAAAAGCTGAATGCTGTGGCATGTGCTTGTCATCACTGTGCTGGGGTAGTACAGGCAAGAGGATCCCTGGAGCTCACTGGCCAGCCAGCCTAATGTAATCAGTGAGCCCCAGGTCCCAGTGAGAGACCCTGATTCAAAAAAACAAGGTGGACATAAAACCTGAGGTAGGATACCTATATGAACAAGTACATACAAACATGAATGAGCACACACACACATAAATGAGTACATACAAACATGAATCAGCACACACACACATAAATGAGTACATACAAGCATGAATGAGTGCACACAAACTGAATGAGCAAGCACATCTATATGAATGAGTGCACACACACATAAAAATGAGTGCACACACAAGCTGGATTAAACGATGCAGCAAAGGACAAGAAGCAGTGAGATCTTTAGGCACAAGTCAGGCTTCAGCTCAGCCCAGGTGCCTGAAAGGTGTGCACAGCTGGGGGTGTGGTGGTCAGTCCCTCTGGGCAGTGGAAGGCAAGATGCTAAGATCTGGGGCTGCAGAAGTGAGTAGTCACCAGGGCCAGTCCCTTCAGCTGAGGCAGGCAGCGGTCAAGGTGGGAATCTCAGCAGAAACACAGCGGTCCCAGTCTGAGGTGGGGTTTAGCCCTTTCAGAGAAAGTTCCTATCTACAGCACAGGCTGTCTCGTGGGCCCAAGCAACTATGAGTGATTTACTTTCAGCACCACTAACCCCAGAGACTCTCCACCTAGAATTGTCCAGCTCTTGATAGATAGTCCCAGGGACCAGGGACCAAGGAAAGATGAACGTGTGTCTCCACTTGTTCAAGGAATTCTCTCATTCTCTCTCTCTCTCTCTCTGTCTCTCTCTGTCTCTCTGTGTGTAGGCCACAGACGGACATTGGGTGTTTCTCACTGTATTTGGAATCGCAGTGATCTTCTTGTCTCCATTTCCCATAGTACTGAGGTTACAGGCATGTGAGGGTCCATGCCCCGCCTTTATGTGGGTGCTGTGGAGGGCATGTGAACTCATACCCTCATGCTTATGCAGTACGCATTCTTAGCCAGCTCCCCTATTTCCTCTTATCAATGGGATCTGAGACGGTGGTTGGTGGAAGTGGAGCTTCAGCGAGGCGTGGGTTCACGGCCTCAGTTCTGACACATTTATGAATGTAGCTCGGAAAAGAACTGCAAGAGCTGATCTGCAGAGACGACAAGCCAGAGCTTTTAGGTCGGCTTTTGTGCGACTCCAAGACTGCAGATAAAGCTAATGAAGGTCTTAATTGGATGATCTGCGGGAACTGCAGGGGTGTGAGGCATGATGGAATTCCTGCCTGCACTATCAGGAGAGTGCTCTGCACCCCCATCCCCCACCTCGTCACTTCATTCTGCTTTGCAGGATGTCTATGGGGCCTCTGGCACCTTCAGAATGTATAGTAAAGAACAGGCTGGGATGTAGCTTAGTCGGTAGAGGGCTTGGCTAGCATGAATGAAGTCCCAGTTTCCATTACCAGCACCACATACAACAAACAAGCAAACAAAAAACCAACAAGTATTGCCTCACACACCTGGCATGCCAGCACTTGGGAGGTGAAGGCAGGAAGATCCAGATTCAAGTCATCCTTTGCTACCCAGAGAGTTCCAGGCTAGCCTGGGCCACATGAGACCCCATCTCAAAAACACAACAGGGTCTGAGGACATGGCTCAGTGGACAAGCTGTTTACTGCCAAACATGAGGAATGGGGCCCTGAGCCCTAGAAGATGCTGGATTGGGATGAAGGTCACTTGCAGCATTATTACTCGGGAGGCAAAGACAACTGGCGAACTAGAATAGTAGGGATGGTGAGATTTTGGTCCAGAAAGAAACCCTGACTCAGTAAGAGTGGAGACAGACTGAGTAGTGTACTGAGGTCATTCCTTTGAGGTCAACTTGACCACATACATACATGCACACACCATACATACACTACACACTAGAGGTACACCCCATACACATACACACACACACATATCATATGCACCACACACACACATCATACACACACTATACATACACTCCATACACACACATACACCACACACACACTATACACATGCTCCATACACACTATATGTACACCCCATACACACACTATACAGACACCCCATACACACACTATACAGACACCCCATACACACACCATAATACACTCCATACACACACATACACTACATATACACTATACACACACCCCATACATATATACACACATAAACACACACATACCACATACACATACACCACACACACAGCATAATACTGTTGTAAGAGGCGTGTAGGCTGCGTTCTTTTGTTTGGCTTCTGGTCATCGAAATAATTACACAAAAACTGTATTTATTGAAATATTGTCTGGCCCATTAGTTTTAGTTTTTTATTGGCTAACTTTTATATATTTGTTTAACCCATTTTTAATAATCTGTGTGTTACCACGAGTCATGGCTTACCGGGAAAGATTTAGCGTGTTTGACCTGGCAGGCTTTATGGCGGGCGACTCTCCCTGACTCTTTTTTCTCTATCCCAGAATTTTGTTCTGTCTACTCCACCCACCTAAGGGCTGTCCTATCAAAAGGCCAAGGCAGTCTCTTTATTTAACCAATGAAAGCAACAGAAATACAGAAGGACCTCCTAGACTTTCATTGGTTAAATAAAGAGACTGCCTTGGCCTTTTGATAGGACAGCCCTTAGGTAGGCGAAATAGACAAAACGGAATGCTGTGAGAGAGAAGGCATTATGACAGACGCCATGTTTCTCCGGCCCAAGATGGACACTGGTTAGACTCATGCTGGTAAGCCACATCCTAGTGGTGATACACAGGTTACTAGATATGGGTTAGTTTAAGATGTGAGAGTTAGCCAAGAAAAGGCTAGAGCATATGGACCAGGCAGTATTTAAATAAATAGTTTCCATGTAATTATTTTGGGCACCGGGAGCCAGGCAAAACAAAACAAGGGGCCCTACGCTGGGAGCTGGGCGCCGGGAATGCAGCCCTCTCCTCATACTACATAATACACCACACACATAAATACCACACACATACTACATACAAATACCATACATGCCACACACATACTATACACCCCTCACACGCTATACACACATAAACACACACATGCCACACTATACCCCCCCAAATAAAAAATAAACAACAATAACAACAAACAATAACACAGTAGGTGGAAGGGGCATTGCAGAGCCCAAGGGGGCATCATAGGGACCTGAAATAAGTCGCTTGCCACAGGCCTGGACCACAGGGAAACTCAGAGAGCAGGGTTAGAGCATCCCTGCAGAGATGAGCACAACATGACTTGGTTTCTGTGCATGTGAGGGGTTCACAGTGTGAAGTCTGAAGTCTCACCAGTGTGAACACCCCAGCCACACACATCTCCCTGGCAAGCAGGGTGTCCAGTGGTGACCTTCAGTGCACCAGAGATCTGTGGCCAGCTGTTATATCTGCTTGACACATCCCCAGGTGATAGTCCCTCTGGCTGTTTTCTGATCTAGAAAGGTTTGGGAGAACAGGGATCTGATGACCAGTCTACCAGAGGCTTTCAAGGGAGACTTTTAAAAACTCAGCAGGCCAGCTATGGTGGCACAGACCTGTCATCATGCATTCTGGTGGCTGAGGTTGGAGGACCACGAGTTCAAGGAGAAACAAAACAACAGCCAGGTGTGGTGGCCCACATCTATTATCCCAGTACTTAGGATGCTAAGGCAGGAAAATGGAGAGTTTGGGGCCAGCCTGGTATACGTGAGTTCCAGGTCAGCCTGTCTCCCCAAACCCAAATCAAACCCTAACAGCAGCAACAACAACAAAGAACCCAATTGATCAATCAATTAATTAATTAACTTAGATGCACAGTTGGACCACAATGGAAACTCCTCTGTATGGGCACAGGAAGGTGTCACTAAGAGACTGTATGTCTGCAGATTGGTACACATACATGTCATCCACTGGTAGCTGTATGGCCACCCTAAGTGGACACAGCTGCTACACAGATGAATTCTATGATTTCTGTGATGGTTAATATTGACCGTCAACGTGACAGGTTCTAGAATTGCCTAGGAGACACACCTTTGCGCATGCCTATAAGGAGGTTTCTAGATTAGGTTAAATGAGGTGAAAAGACACATCTCAATGTGCACAACACTAACCCATGGGCTGGGATCCTGAACTGAATAAAATGGAGAAAGCGAGCTGAGCACCAGCATCCATCGCTCTCTGCTTCCTGACTGTGGGTGTCATGTGACCAGCTGCCTCACACTCCTGCCACCACGCCTTCCCTGCCATGAACCTGGAACTGTGAGTCACGTAAATCCTTCCTTCCTTAGGGCACTTTTGTCTGGACATTTTATCTGAGCAACAGGAAGAGTAATCTAATCCTTAATCTTCTTAGAGTTGACCAAGGCCAGCACGTGACCTAAGCCGCATTAGTCCTCCTCCCCACCCTGTCCTCAGCAAGGTTACCTGGAGACACAAAGAAGGTTCTCCACAGCTTCTTGTCCCGTGTGACATCCCGGATCTCCTTGGTCATGTTGATCATCCTGCCAGCCACAGGAGGGACTCTGCGGAAGTCCAGGATCCTGATGAGAGAAGGTGAGGAAAGGAGCCTTTACTCCCGGGGCTGATTCTCACTGTCCACAGAGGCTAGATGCTCTACCCTCACTCTCCAGCCATCTGCTGCACGAGGCCCTCAGGCTCAGCACAGCCCAGAACAATCATGCCAAGAAGATGTGCACTCCGGAGGGATTGAAGCCTCTATGTCTCATTCATTGACTCTGGCCCAGCCTGATAACTACAACGTGCCCTCATTCCAGGGCTAAATTTAAAAGGGAATTAAATTAAATTACCCACTCTTAATGGGGCTCTTTCTGCATACATTGCTGCTTGCTTAATTAAATGGAGATGCCCGATGCTAGCTAGCTTTTTCCTGCTGACACAGGATGTAGAGATGAGCTGTCCTCTGTGGACAGGTATACAGAAGGGGAAGGACAGACTACATTCCCGTGATGAGGGGCCCCAGGGCTTCACAGGACAGCTGCAGCCAGTATCATGCCACCTCAAGCTTCATGGTTCTGTCTTCATGTGTGGGTACACATGTGGGTTCATACATGTGGGTGCAGTGCATAAGGTCACCTTGAGTTCAGCTCTCAGGAGCCGTCAACCTTGTTTTTGAGACAAGGTCACTCAGCAGCCTGGAACTCACTGATTGAGTTAAACTGACGGGTTATCAAGCCCCAGATAGGTTATCCTCCTATCTCTACCTCCCCAGTCCTAGAACACCATGCTCTCTATCTGAGGATAGAACCCCATGTGCAAGTGCTTTACTGACAGAGTCATCTCTCCAGCCCCATGGCTGGCTTATAGGGTGGTAACTTGAGTAACCTCATGGTATAGAGTTATGGGTTCAGGACGCTTAAATGTCTGGGGATTTCTAGTTCCCAGGTAATGTTTGTGATCTACACCAGTCTCCCAGGACCCAGTGAGAAAGCAGATTCTGGTTCGTGGGTCTGAGACAGTGTCTGGACTCTGCAGTCTAGCCAGCCCCATGACAGCTGAGCTAAGATCTAAGTCTAGCCATGGCTGTGGTGCAGTCTGGAGGGTCTCGAGGACTGAATGCAGTCTTATCCCTCTGCTATTACCTGGACAGAGGTACCCCTGTACCCCTCAGAGATGACCCCAGGGTCAGGCCTGTGAGGAGCTCCTCAGGGCACAGGCAGGGCCACCTGGAGTCTATAGTGAGCCAGATTCTGCTGGGTCAGGGCTGTCCCTTAAGGGACAGGGGACAGAGCCTCCCACCTGTTGTCACTGAAAACCACCTCCTCCAAGGTGCCTTCCTGATCTGTTAGAACCCACAATGCCCAGAACTTCTCTCTGCCTTCATTCCTTTCCCCTTTATTCCCAAAGTATCTGCCATCTGCTCCTGCTGCTCCTTGCTGGGGACAGGGGGGTTGGGGCCCACCAGGATCATAAGTGCCAAAAGGGCAGGTTGGCTCTGGTTAAGGGTACGAGTAGCTGGCTTTCCTGGAGCCTCACTTTCTGGTGTGCAGGATTAGTTCGCGAGGCTGGGGAGACAGCGTAGCCTGAGTTCCTTATCTAGCAATCAAGTATGGTGGCACACGCCCGTAATCGCAGCACTGAGGGACAGAGACACACAGATTCTTGGGGCTCACTAGCTGGCCAGCCACCAGCCTAGCCTATGTGGATGATCCAGGCCAGTGAGTGATTCTGACCCGTGGATAGCTCCTGAGGAATGATACCTGAGGTCCTCCAGTGCAAGCATGCACACACCTCTGTGTACCCCCATTCCCCCCGCACTCTGATGGGCCTGTGATGGTTTAGCATGGGGCAGTTGTGGAGATAATGATGGTGACTGCATGGAGCCCTAAGGCCAGGCCTCTCTGTAGGTGGCAAGCATGGGCACACAGATGAACCTGGATCTGATGGCTCGTGGCGGTGTGAAGGGAGAGGACTCATCTGTTGTGGAATATTAGTTTAAGAAGTGTTACCAGCTGGGCCCTGGTGGCGCATGCCTTTAATCCCAGCACTCGGGAGGCAGAGACAGGCGGATCTCTGGAAGTTTGAGGTCAGCCTGGCCTACAGAGCTAGTTCCAGGACAGGCTCCAAAGCTCCAAAGCTACAGAGAAATCCTGTCTTAAAAAAACCAAAAAATAAAAAAAAGTGTTACTTTTTTTATGCTGTGGAACATTTGTTTAATGATGCAAATATGTGTTGCATTCTTTTATGTAGCATTTGTAAAGCTGTGTTTCTTTGCCTGTCTAAAACACCTGATAAAAAGCTGAATGGCTAAAAACTAGGCAGGAGAAAGAAATAGGCGGCTGCCAGGCAGAGAGAATAAACAAGAGGAAAGAGCGAGAAAAAGAGAAGGAGAGGAGAATGCCAGAGGTCAGCCATGGAGTAAGAAGGAAAGAAAGAAATATAGAACAGAGAAAGGTAAAAGCCCAGAGGCAAAAGGCAGACAGGATAATTTAAGAAAAGCTGGCTAAAAAAAAAGCCAAGCTAAGGCCGGGCATTCACAAACAAGAAAGTCGCCATGTATTTATTCTGGAGCTGGATGGTGGACACCCAAAGAGGAAAAAAAAAAAAAACAAAAACAAAAACCAAAAACCAAAACCAAACAAACAAAAGCCCAAACCCCCCAAAACAACACTCACCTGTCAAGGTGGAAAGCAGCGATCTCCGCATTGTGCCTCTCGTAGTCAGAGAAATAAAAAAAGTCAGGCGGCGTCTCCTGCTCTCTCGTCTGCCTACAGAACACAGATAGAGTCTGTCATAGAGGCTGAGGTGTGGATGCAGATGTTTACCAGTTAACCAGCTGTCAGAGGCTCATCATCAAGGGTTAAATAAAAGGGCCAGTGAGATGGCTCAGCGGCTCAATGGATAAAGGTATTTGCTGCCAAAGCTGAAGATCTGAATTCAACCCCTAGGACCCACAAGACAGGAGGAAACCAATGCCTAAAATTTGTCCTCTGACCTCCACATGTGCTGTGGCATATATACTGCCCCCCCATAAATAAGCATATGTTTCTTTAATAAATAAATTATAGGCAGTGGGGAGATGGCTCAATGACTAAAGCACATGCTTTGGAATTGTGAGGACCTGAGTTTGATCATCAGGACCCGCATTTAAAAAGCCAGTTCTGGGGAGGCAGACAGGCGGATGCCCAGGGCTCACTAGTTAGCCGGCCTAGTTAGTTGGTGAGTTACCAGCCAGTGAGGGGTAAAAAACAACTTGGGTCAGTTGTGGTGGCACATGCTTTTAACCCCATCACCAGGCAGGCGGATCTGGGCGAGTTTTAGGCCAGGCACATTGGGGAGGTTAGAATCTGATCATGAGGAAAGTGAGGCTGCACTTGGACCACACTCAGGCCTTTATCCTTATCCGTGGTCAGAGTATCCGAAATGTTTGAAAGAGTGTATTGGCTGTGTGTAGCTCTCAGGTAGATGGTCTGGTGTCGCTCATATTCACAGACACATAAAAGCTCTCTGTAGCATCTTCAGAACCCTTGGAGCAAGTCTCTCAACTCAAGGAGCTTCTGCTATAAAAGGGCATGAGGTAAGTAGGGAGTTTGCTGGATGGTCAGGGGAACCCTTAGATCCCCATAGGGCCCTTCCTCAGTCAGGAAGTCTAAAGGCCAGTTGGTGCTGGCCAAGGGCTCCCATGTTCCCACCCTGGACCCAAAGGCATGTGACTGGTCAGTCAGTTTGGGTCTTAGCCCCATGCCGGGTGTTCTCTCTCTCTCTCTCTCTCTCTCTCTCTGTGTGTGTGTGTGTGTGTGTGTGTGTGTGTGTGCGCACGCGCGTGCACACACACATACGTCACTGACTTAGTCATCCTCTCTGGGCACCAACACCAATCCTTGGAGGGTTGGCATTTGACCCTCTCTGTCTCCTTGCCAGCCAAAGACACGAAGCCAGGTGGCTTTGAAAGGTTAGTGGCATTCCACAAGAACCAAAGGTCTTCCCACTGATGCAATTTGACCTTAACGATGTGGAACTGTTAGCCTGTCAATGCCCAGTGTCCTGTCTGAAGTAATCCTTCCCCCACCCCCACATCCACCCCAGGCCAGACAGATGGGAACACAGCCTGAAGGCTCACCTCCCAGGATAGATATTTCAACAGCTATGGTATTTTCTTTTCTAGGTGTGCAAATGAGGGCCTGGGGCTCACCCCTGTTCTGTGGGCACCGTTGAACAGTCTAGGTCAATGCTCCCACAATGGAGCCACACACACCTTCCAGTCTAGACCCTTCTTTACAGACACAGAGCTAAAGTTGCTGGGCCCTTTGAGTCCTCAGCCCCACTGTCAGGTGAGGCTACCGTCGTACACACTGGTGAGGGATGAGATTTATATACAAGGTGTGTACAAGGCTTGCTGCAGCCTAGGGTGGGCTTCAGGTAGCAGGCAGTGGCCAGCTACTTCTGATAGTTCCCTGAACAAGACTTGATCAATAATCACATCCCCTTCTCAACCTTACAGAAGTCAATGTGCGAAGCTGAGTGGGTGTGTAAGTGTGTGTGTGTGTGGGCAGTGTGACACTATGGAAGCACCTTGCAGATTGATGACTGAAAACAGTAGTGGCCTCACACATGTGTGCACATCAAAAGAGGACAACCCTGGGTATTGTTTCTTAGGAGCTGTCCATCTGTTTGGCTTTTTTTTTTTTTTTGACCAGGTCTGTCTCTTTCTCCTTGGCCTAGACAAGTTAGGCCAGGCTGGCTGGCCAGAAAGCCCCAGGAATCTGCCTGTCTCAGCCTCCCTATGCTGAGGTTACAAATGCACACTTGATGTCCTGCATTGGCATCCATATGTCCTGCTTGCACAGCAAGCCCTTTAGTGACTGAGCTATGTCTCCAGATCCCCTAGATGGGAGGGTGCTGACAGACTGCTAAACTTGCAGAATGGATATCCACCAGGCACTTGGCGTGGGTCTCAGTGACCACTGAGGACAGGCCTCATGGAGTTGGCAGTGGGACCAGGAAGGGCTGAGTCAGGCCATGGCTGCTGAGGGTCCATGGCAGGGCTGCGATGGTTAACTTCTGACCATCCACGACAGGCTTGCATATGCCGGCACGTGCATGCTGTTACCTACGCACACAGGAACTCCATGTGTATTAACACCATGCACTCGTGTGTGACACATGGATACCCGGCAGTGCAGGCTGTTGGGGGACTTGAGAAAGAAGGGGTTAAAGCGAGCTCTGATGCTTTCCAGGTCTGGCTGTGAAAGGGACCTTTGAAAAGGCAGCCTGATTACCCTCACCCATCTTGAAGAACCTCAAAGAAGGGGGGATATCAACAATGGGGAATGTGACACGGACATATCTCGGACTTTCCTCCTGGAGTGCATGGATCCTGTCATTAAAATACAACCTGTATGGGGTGAGGACATGTCTCAGTTGGTAGAGTGTTTGTCCCGGGTTCTGTTCTAGTGCCACATAAACCAGGCATAATGGGGCACACTTGTGACCCTAGTACTTGGTAAGTGGAAGCTGGAGGAACACAAAGTCAAGGTCATCCTGGGCTACTTGAGATCCTGACTTAAGTTTTTTTTTTTTTTTTTTTTTAAAAAAAAAAAAGGAAAGAAAACCACCAAACCTGTATGGCCACTTTTGCTGACATAAGCTCTCTTCCCTGCCATCTCCTGAGTGTCCCAGGAGGACAGCCAAGACCCCCACAGCTGGCCTTTGCCTGTGCTGTGCCCTCTTTCCCTTCTGGGAAGCTTGACTTGGCTGTCTCTTCTGCATGTCCTATCCTGAGGGTGCAGAAGCAGAGTGGAGGCTCCCTCCCCAGAGCACTCGGCAGGGTGACACTGGAGGGCATTGTTAGCCAGGCTCCAGGAGAGGCACAGGGATGACGGTGTTCCCTCCTCAGGATGCTAGGCTTGCCTCGGAACTGCTGCATGAGGACAAAGAACAAGAGGGCAGCTGATCATCACCCTGCGGTCACCCCCACTCACTGACCTGGGGGCGACCAGGCAGTGGACCAGCCTTCTTGTCCATGCAGTCACCTTCATTCACTGACTGGGGACCACCAGGAAGCAGACCAGCCTTCCTGCCCACAATCTAAGCCTCTCCCCGCTCCCCCGCCCCCCACTTGCTTCTTTGAGGAGGTGACATTTCTCAGGTCCAAGTGGCTTAGAGCCCTGTGGCTTCCTGGAAGGGCCTCTGGCATGACCTGATTCCTGGTTCCGCATCCCCGGGTTCAGAAACTTACCTTCTCCCCTCCCCAGAAGCTGGCTGATGTCCCAGACCCTCAGCAACCAACCTTCCATATACTTCACAACTCACAGGTGTCCCTGGCTCCTGGGTACCTCCTTTCCTGGAATAACCCAAGGGTTCATAGAAATGGCAAGTGTGTTCCATGCAGAGGAGTACCTCTCTTGTTCTAAATGCCTCTCGGGCACTCTACGTCCGTTCTGACCTGGGACTCCTGGCATTCTGTTCTCTCTTCAAATGCTGCCCTGTGGAACCTTGCCCCTAAGGAGGGGCAGGAACGGTGCTTGCCCCTCAGGCCTCAGTTTCCCTTCCTGTACAATAACAGAGAGTACAAGAAGAGCCCAGAGGTGAGGTAAAGGGAGGAAGGGTCCTCAGATGTCCCCCAAATGCCCCAAGCCAGGCTCCTTTCCCCAGGCCACCAGCCATGCCCTGGCTCTCAGTGCACTCCAGTCTATTCCAGACTCCCTCCAAGTCCGGGGTCCATGTGGGCTGCTTGTCACTCTGGATCTCTCAGAGCACTCTGGTGACATGACTATGGCTATCGTTAGCTTCCACATTTAGGAATCAGTTTCTCTTAAAGCCCGGTTCTGAGGCTACCAGCAGCCAGACTGCCCTTGAGTATGTGTGTGGAGGAGTCTGTTGCAAACGAGGGGCCCCGTACACCTCTTCTGACCCTGCTGGGACACACCCCGTACACCTCTTCTGACCCTGCTGGGACACACCCCGTACACCTCTTCTGACCCTGCCGGGACACAGTCCTAGTGCTGGGCCCAGAAAGCTGCATTTTAGCAAGTTTCTATGATTTCATGCAACCAAAGCCAGTGCCGCTGCCAAGGGCATCCCACAGAGGCTCCGGCTCCTGTACACCGGCCCCCTTATCACTCATAATTAATACTGACTTGCCTGTACCCAGCTCTCCCAAGGATGCCTGTAATCTCCCAATAGCAGAGTCTACCATAAGCTCCTGGTGGACAGGGTTCTATGGGATCAGGGCTGTATTCAGGCTTGGAGACACTGCCATCCCCAACTCTCTACCGGAGACTAGGGGCCACTGGTTCACTGGCATTTTGGAGCCACCGTACCAGCCAGAAGAAGACCCAAGACTTTAGATACTTCATGCAAGTTACATGAAGGGCCTGATAAACATGCACGTGAGGGGACCAAAGTGGACCAGGACACAGAACCTGTCCTCTTGCCCTCCGAATTCTCCAAGAGACAACTCTGGGGCTGCCACACAACAGGTTGACTCCAGTTGCCCCGACAACAGGTCCCTAAGACATAGAGACCCTGGCTCGGTTCTGCAGTATTGTCCTTGAGGCTGGTGGTGGTCCTGTTATTACTATTTGGAGTGGCCCATGTCTATTATTACAGCACTGGGGAAGCTGAGGTGGGGCGGGGTCACACGTTCAAAGCTTATTTTCTGTAGAGTGAGTTCAAAATCAGCCTAGGCAACTCAAGATGACCCTGTCTTGAAACAAACAAAACAAAACAAACAAAGAAACAAACAAAAAACCCAATGCAATCCTGTCATCATGGTAACTTATGCCAGCCACCATGTGCTCTGCTGACGTGAAACATAGCAAACAGACCCTGGCCTGTGGGAAGCAAGGCCACGTACACTGGGATCTACTATGATGTGGTTATACTTGGCCCTAGAAGCCTATAGACTCTACTCCTCTCTGTTATCCAAGGCCAGCTCTAGCCTGGAACCTCCAGAGGCATCTGGAACCGACCACAGATGCTATGCAGGGTCTGGCCTCTTCCACATCATGCTGTTCCTGGTAACTGTTTCCCACCCTTCTGAGGCTGTGACCCTCAAAGCGGTGACTGGTCTGTGTTGAGGATGCCTCAGAACAGAACTATCTCAGGTTCTGGAGGTCAGTAGGACAGTTTCCCAGGGGATGTAGGCTCAGAAGAGGCAAGAATGGGAGGAGCTGGGCCTTTGGGAAGATGCTGACAAGGTGGATCCCTGTGGGGCTACTCTGTTGGGTCTGCAGCAAGACCAGGGTGGCAACTGAGGACCTTCCTTGGGGGACACCTGGAAAGTGCCCAGAACACCACCATCTGCCTCTCACCTAGCAGAATTCCCACTGGGCAGCCAGGCTTCAGAGTCTTATGCTGCCAGGGACAAGGCCAGGCCACTGAACAGTGACATGCAGAGACATCTCTGGAGCCACTACAGTCAGTGTTGCTATGAGACCTGGATGCCTCTCATGCCTCTTCAGAGACCTGCTGCCTAGCACCCCTGGCCACTCTCACCTCTGACTGGCAGACACTGGCTGCCTTTGCTCAGCAGAGACAGAAGATCTGCCTCTGGCCAACTTCAGGGTGGTGCTTTGGAAAAGTACTAGACCCACTGTTCCCCCGAGCAGAGGACACATTTGGTGAACCCAGTTGCACGAGTCCCATGGGCACTCAGGTATGGCGGGCGGTGCAAGGGTCTGCCTTTACTTCCAGGAGGGAAAGATGTTATCGCACATTCAGTTGGCTAGATACCCAGAACAAGGAACTGCCTGGACCAGGGGAGGGATAGGGCTATGCGGATGTGTGTTTACTGGAACAGGAGGGGTCTCTGAGTAAGCTGCGAACCCAGGGCCCAGGTTGGCCACCAATAGCTCCCTGTAGGTTAGGCACAGCCAGATGGCCTCACTGTGGCTGGGCAAGCTGCCACCAGCTGGAGAAACATAGCCATCTCAGCAAGTGGGAAATACGCTCGCCCGACAGGCTTAGCATGGGCAGCCTGACTGTACTTTCTGAGGATAAGCAAGGTTCACAAGAAAAAAGTGAAAACAAATTAGTAGCCAGCCAGATATGGTGGTGCACCCTGTAACCCGGTACTCGGGAGGCAGAGGGAAAGAGTGGTCATAACTTCCTGGCCTATGAAGGGAGAGTTCAGGTCAGGTGGGGCTACAGAGTAAGTAAAATCTACTCCCCCACCCCCTGAAGAGTTACCTGATGTATACATGAAATAATTCTCTACTAGGACTCATCTGGGGAGGGACTTTGTGTGTGGTCATCACAACCCACACATGTGTCCCCAGGACTGTGGATGACAGCAAAGCAGAGTGACACACCCTCCCTTTATAGAAAGAGCTGGAGTTGGGGGACTGCGTGCTTATGAGCATGGATGTTCGCAGCTTGTGCTGAGGTCTTGTGACACTGTCCTCATTTCAACCTTCCCGGAACCTCTGAGATGTGAGTGGCCCATGAAACATTTGCCCAATGGACTGCAGTGGGCACTGGCAATGTGCCTGAGGGGGCTTCAAGACAAGGTCTTTGCCCTGGCACATGGTCGGGTGCCACAGCCTCACAGTGGTAAGGGAGCTGGGCTGTCCTGCCCCCTCCATGTCCTCCTATGGGCTCTGGACCAACAGGTCAGAGTAGGAAGGGCCTGTGGGAGACTTCTGAAGACTTGCCTTTTGGTCTATGTAGGTCACTCACTCAAGTGCACACAAGGTAACACTGTGTAGGGGTACCAATGAGGTGCTGGAGGAGACACAGGGCATTGTGACAGCCCCTCCCCTCAGCAGACTAGAACCAGCCCCACCTGTAGCCAAGACCTAGGGAGACCCAAGGACTAGGTGGCCAGTGGGCACACTTCCCCTATGTTAGTCATGGGGACGGCCACCGTCTTGGCCTCCAAGATTAAAATCAGCTCCAGATGGCTATACCTGGCCTTCGTCCTGAGGCCATCAGCTGCAGGAAGTTGCAGAGCTGGCTTTTGAAGCCATCAGATGGGGCTGGAGAGGAGGGTCATGAGCCAGGCTCTGTGGTGGTGGCTTCAAGCAGGGTACTCCGCACTATAATCACCTTGGACAAGGAGAGAGGGAACCCAGGAAATCCCAAGCAAAGTGCTTGAACAGGCCTTCTACCACAGGGATGTTTAAGCAGCACCACACAGCTCCAACTGGTCCCCAAAGGCCATGGGAAAGGCAGGCACCAAGGTGCTACAACATTCCACATCCTCTTTCCCTTGTCCCAGCGGCTGAAAACACCTAAGACTCCTTTAGAACAACTTCTCTAAGCTCTAACGAAAACACAGTCAAATGTTGATTGTGTTTATTCACAGTGAAGTGAGACTAAGTCCTCCTGTGCAATCCACGGGGCTGAATAACGATCCTGCCATGATGCCCACATCAGAATCTCCCAGGATCTGAGCACACAGCTCCTCCCAGGGGAGGAGGAATTCAGCACACACTACTTGGGAACTTGGCATCATTTTCCTCGTGGTATAGCTAAGGAAACCAAGGCTGAGTTAGGAAATAAGCTGCCCCAGGCTCCGAAGATGTGAAGCCAAATTTTGTAGCAGAATGGGCTGACACCCCAAGTCCTGGCACTGAGCCACAAAGTTGTACTGGTTACAGCTCAGATCTGGGCCTGGGGCTGACTGCCCACACCCTTTCTGGGGCCAATGGAGGCAGCACTGATGCCCGGCTAGCAGTCAGAGAACCAGCTGGGACCAGCCTGCTCCTGCCTGGCTACAATGCCAGCAAGCTTCTATGAACCTCTTCCAATCACTCACAATATATGCGCCAATCAGCTTGTTGTTGAGAGCTGTGAATACCCACAGAGAACCTTCTAAGTGTTGGGCTCTGTCCTCAGGGCACCAAGTCTGCTGCCTCATTTGCTCTTCACAGTTCTGTGAGCAGTGTTGTCAGAAGCCCATGCCACGGATGGAACTCACAGAAGATGCCAGAAGATGGAACTCAGAGATCTGGAACTCGGTGAAGGTGCCAGAGGCCACCAGCTGGGAGGCTGGAAAGCCTAAGAGAGGCTGTCTGCACAGACACTGACCTCCAGCCACCCGAGGCCTCCTGTGTGAGCCTGACCATCCAGATCAGTGGTCCTCAACCTGTGCGTTGCAACCCCTTGGGCGTTGAATGACCCTTTCACAGGGGTCACCTTAGACCATCGGAAAACACAGATACTTATATTACAATTCATAGTAGTAGGAAAATTGCAATTATGAAGCAGCCATGAAAATAATTTTATGGTTGGGGGGTCACCACAACACGGGGTCACATTATTAGGAAGGCTGTGGAGGGTACTCACTGTTGACTTAAACGAAAAGGAACTTATCCTGTCTGGGTGATGGAGGATCAAGTCCAGGATCAAGGCTGGGCAAGGCAAGGCAGCTCCTTCCAGAAGTGTTAGCCATCCCTTGGCTCAAGGCTTCATCACTCCATCCCTGCCTCTGTCTTCACAGGGTTTCTCTTCTGTGGTCCAGTACCTCATCTTCCCTTTCAGCTCCCGTGCACAAAAACGTGTAATTCTAAGAGGAGCGCTATAAAACCCAGGCACTCACCCCATCCCCAAATTCCTACTTAATGCACCTCTTCAAAGTCTCTACTGCAGAATAAGGGCGTGGGGCTGGGGCTGGCTGGCTAGATGCATTAGTAGGGAAAGTGCTTACCTTCAGGGTACAGGGACCTGAGTTCAATTCCCACACAACCCATGTGAAAATGACTCTAGGTTAATTGGTTAGTCCCAGGTCAGTGAAGAAATTCTATTTCAAAAGACGAGGATGGCTCCTGGGGTCTAGACACACGCACGCGCGCGCGCGCACACACACACACACACACACACACACACACACACACACACACGAATAAAAAGATAAGAGGGCATTTACAGGTTCCAGGGATTAGGAGCTGATGTCTTGGGGCATTCCCTATCCTGTGGCTGATGTCAAGGACACAAAACCTCAAGGAAGACAAGACTCCCCCTTTCCTGCTAAGTGCACAGTGGGTCCCTGACTCACCAAATGAAGGCGTGGAGGCAGAAACCAGCCCTTCTGCCTCCAGTAATCTTCCCGTCACTCACACAGCAGAAAACAGCCCCCTTGTCATTAGGGAGATATATTAAGCTATTTAATACCAGGCTTTCTGCAAGTGAATGTTCTGGAAGGTGAGGGGGCTTCTCCCTGGCAGAAGATCAGTGTGACCTTCAGTCCTGGAGTGTTCAGAGATGCTTCATGCTAAATGTGGCCTTTCCTATTTCAGACCCATGGGTGCCATTGTCTACTGGTCTTGTTTAAAGCCTCAGGCACTGTGTTTACACATCAGTCTCCCCTCCCCTCAGAGCACATATGGGCCATGTCTAAGTTGGAGTGAACCACATCTGCAGACAGGAGTGGGACCCATGGGCCCTGCTCTTTCTGGGTCTTTCTACGGGCTGTGGGTGAGAGGCAGAAGCAGGGAGCCCCAGAGGACTGGGTGGGTGGTGGTGGCAGTGATGTGTCACAGCTATTTGTACACTGGCAGGAACATGTACCAAGTGTCCCCAGAAAGCAAAGCCCTCACAGTGAGGGGAGATGTGACTCTGTGTGCTCCACCTTTGAAATGAACCAGTTCCCTGTGTGTCTGGAGGTGGAGAGGATAATTGCTTCTGGCTGCCTCTGGAGGACCCTTGAAGGTCATGGGAAGCCTGTCTATGTGCCTGCATTGCTTCTTGTCCAGATGACTTGAGTACCCTAAGGCCTCTCAATCTCCGGTGAAGCTCCAAGGCCGAGAGAGGTGAGCTTTCCCGGGTGTGGTTCCTTCAAACAGGGGCTTGGCCAGCATGGTTGGCTTTATAAACACATGGAGGCCATCACATGCCAGCACACGTCAACAGTTCTAATGCCGAGTGGTGGCCATTTACGAGGCTACCGCTGCGGAGGAAAACAGATATAGTCGGGGACAGAAAGGCTGACAACCCAAGCTGCTCAAGCAATGGCCAGATGGTGTCTTTGCTTCTCCCTGGGGTGGCATTACACCACAGCTCTGTAAGGACAGCAGCCCTCAGATGAGACTTATTGCCCTCCTTTGCCTACAGGTTTGTGCTTAGGCCAGACTCCATGCCCCACTGAGTCATGACTGTCTTGAGCCCAGTCTCCTAAGCAGCTTAGGGGTCTAAATCAGCAGTGGGACCTGAGCTTATAGTGCTCAAAGCTGTCACAATGCAGGCTCCCAATGACTCTACAAACTGGAAGATTCCTGGGTCTCTATGAAGAATATGTTCTTCAGAGCCCAGAGACCCAGAGGTACCATGACACCCCTGTCCTGCTTCTTTGAGTTGACTGTTCTATTGTGGGGCTAGGGATTACACCCAGGGCTTCATACATGCTAGGCAGGTGCTCTACCACTAGAACACACCTCAGCCCCTCACTGGGGGATTCTAGGCAGGTGCTCTACCACTGAGCCACACCCCAGCCCCTCACTGGGGGATTCTAGGCAGGGGCTCTACCACTAGAACACACCTCAGCCCCTCACTGGGGGATTCTAGGCAGGTGCTCTACCACTAGAACACACCTCAGCCCCTCACTGGGGGATTCTAGGCAGGTGCTCTACCACTGAGCCACACCCCAGCCCCACACTGGGGGATTCTAGGCAGGGGCTCTACCACTAGAATACACCTCAGCCCCTCACTGGGGGATTCTAGGCAGGAGCTCTACCACTAGAATACACCTCAGCCCCTCACTGGGGGATTCTAGGCAGGGGCTCTAACACTGAGCCACACCCTTAGTCTACTTTTTACTTTAAAATTTTAAGGTCAGGTCTCACGAAGTTGCCCAGGCTGGCCTTGAACTCACAATCCTCCTATATAAGCACCCGCCCCAAGTAGTTCAGATGACAGGCCTGTCCACTAGGCCTGGGTGATTTACTTGTTTGTTTGGGAACCTTCCTTGTTTGGGGGTTCACAAGGAACACAAAGGGCAGAAGGTCTCCCTCCCACTCTTCTGTTGCCTGGTAACTCTCTTCTCCACTGGCTCTGACAGTCTGCTTTACAACCAGAGCTTCACAACCAAATGGGGGAAAGGCTGGTATTCCGATAATCAGGACCCTTCAGATTCCCTGCACAGCCAGCCCTTCACAGTGGGGTGTAGGAGGTAAAAACTGCTGGCCTCTTTGATGGCTGAGGAAGAGTTGGAGCAGAGCCTTCTTGCTATGATCAAGTCAATGAAAATCAATAATGACTCAAAGGTTTGTGACCTGGAAAAATTTGAAATCATGCAAAGATGACTACCAAGGAGCAAACAAGGTGGGGGAAACACGGGGGAGAGCTGGGGAGATAACTCAATAGGTAAAGTATTGCTGCACAAGTCTGAGGACCTGAGTTCAAATCCCCAGCACCCAAGTAAAAAAATTCAGTATGGTTACATGCACCTGTATTCCTAGCACTGGGGAGGTGAAGACAGAAGGATGCTTGGGGCTCGCTGACTGCCAGCCTAGCGGGATGGCGAGATCCACACTCGGTGAGAGACCCCATCTCCAAAAATAATGTGGACAGTGATAGAGAGTTAACTTCTGGCCTCTACACACATGAGCACTCATGCACAAATGTGTGCATACACATGAACATTCTCTCAAAACAATAGAATCAGGGTTGGGGACAGGCTTACTGGTTGGGGACAGGTTTGCTGTGCAAGTGTAAGGACCCGAATTCAAATCTCCTGCATGCATGGAAATACGAAGAGGATATGGTAACCCACTGTGATCCCAACCTCAGGAGACTGAGATAGGGAACCCCAGCTATAAGCTGACATTCTACACTAACCAAATCTTCAGACTCTGGGTTCAACTGCCTCAATATATGAGGTGAAGATCTACACCTACCTCTGGCCTCTGTATGTGTGCACATACGTATGTACGGGGACCTGAACACACTTTTGTGAACACACACACACACACACACACACACACACACACACACACACACACGTGTTTGCATACTCCAAATAAAATAGAATAAAATAAAATAAGATCAGACTTGTCTGAGGTAAGAGGTCTCTCACCCATAATTTTGAAACTGTCTGCAGCTCAGCTCGGAGGGGAGCAGAGCAGAACGAAATAGGTGCTCTCCAGGCCCCTGGAACACAGACCCCTCTTCTGTGTACCTCAGTCGATTTATTTAAAGGTGATGTAAAAAAAAAAATCCGAGATGCCAGTAACGATGAAGCTGGGGATTAAATATTTAGCACAAGTTGCTCCTATCATCTTGTTTCCCCTCCAAGGAGCCCTTGATGTTTAGAAAATATCAATATGGGAAACAAACCGAGCCCAGAGTTAGGAGCTCACATCTCAGACCTTTCTCTGGCTTAAGGAAGGTCTTAAATCTAGAATTTCCTTTGGGGGCTGTTAAACACAACACGGCAAAACAGAAGCCCCAGAATGAGCAGATCTAATCATGCTGCTTTGGAACGAAACCCTCCTGACTTTCATTTTCTTCCCCTGGAACGGAACGAGGAAAATGAAGACCGTATTTCCTACCCTCCTTTTAATCTTCTGCCCCCACCTCGACACTGTTGGCTCCCTAGCGACAGTCATAGCCACAGAAAAGAGACCGACGACACTTTCTGTGTGGCAGTTAGGAACAACTTTGGAGAAAGTGACTTGCTGGGTTTTTCAAAAATGTGTGTGGAGGGCAGGGAGTCACTTTCCCTGGAGCCTCTGGAGAGAAGTCCCAGCATGAAAGGTGCCCAGGTCCCTAGGAGGTCACCAAGGGCATAAGGGCCCAGCAGGTGCAGCCTGTAGCCTTGCCCTGAGCTGGCTTCCCTGGGTTCTGTAATTCATTTTTGTCCCTGCCCATTTCCTAGCATTGCTATGCAATTTGTTAATAATTCCTTTTTGTGGCATGAAGTAAATGGCCTGCCAGCTGTTGAGTGAGAACAGGAGTCAGCTAACTGCTGAGGTCAGCCTCAGGCAACACCCTCTGGCCATCTGGGAACCTTTGGGTGCTGGGGGAAGGGAGTTACTGGGGCCTTAGAAGCCAGTGAACCATATCTCAGGCATTAAGATGAGGACATGGCTGGAGATGTGGCTCAGTCAGTCGGGTACTTGCCTGTCACACACAAGGCCCTGGATTCAATCCCTAGTACCAAAGCAAGCCAAGTCAAACCAACCAACCAACCAACCAGCCAAACAAACAAACAAATGAACACAAAAGCCCAGAAGAGTGATGGCACATATCGCCTTAAGACGTCAAGGCAGGAGATCACAGGTTCAGGGCCATCCTCACCTACACAGTGAGTTTGAAGGCAGCCTGACATGAGACTTGTCTCAAAAAAGGAAAAGAGGAAAGAGTGATAGGAACAGCTGGAAGACCTGTGCCGACCAGACAGACTGTGGAAAGAAGGCTACAGTGAGTCCCAGCTCTGCAGACACATCGTCAGAGAGCATTTCCTTCCTGTGCTCAGGGTCCTTGTCTGTGAATGCATGGGGACATGGTGGCTCTTGTGAGACTGGCTGAGACCTCTTCACGGAGCTGAAGTCAGCATGGGTTAGTTCCTAGCCAGTCTTTTCCAGAGGCTCAAGGGGGATAGGGGTGGTAGCCATGCCCTCCACAGTTGGATGTGGGGACCCTTAGAGAGGAGAAAGGCCACAAGGTTCTGTCTGGCTGAACAAAGCAGGGATGGCAAGAGAGACTCTTTTCCAGTGGTCCCACGTGGCACTCTGATTGGCCAGCTCCACCCCTGCCTTTCACAAAGATCATCTATGGCAGATGCTGTGGACCTCATTAGCGTCTGCTTGTTCTGTTGACAATAGACCTCAGCAGCTAGCAGCTGTGAGAGGCGAAGGCCGGCTAGGAGCTGAGGGTATGTGCAGCAAGGTTCTGAGCTCAGGCTTAGCTGAGGACAGGTTCCCTGTTGGGGGCCATGCACAGGCCTCTGTGGCCTCTGCACCCCTGCTGTGTCCCAGATCTTTGGCTTCCTGGATCTCTAGGCTGGCTCTGTCAGGGCTACTGCTTGCTAGTTTTTCAAATTAATACAGATCATGTTCTTATGACTACAAACATAATCCCCAGATCTGGAAATGACCCAGTTGTCTACACCTGAGCCAGTGTGGCACTATACAAGGCAGGAAGGTCACACAGAGTGCTCCAGAGAGAGTGCTCCAATAGCTCCCTCTGCAAAGTCACTGCAAGGACAAGTCCACCCCCCACAGCATCTGCCTTACAAGTCCAGGTCCCAGCTGTCACGCTGTAGTTACCACTTTGGCTCTAACCCAGATAAATGTGCACATGTTCACACACAAGTATGTACATGCAACATGCACAAACACACATGTATCAGAAAGGAGTAATGTAATATGCATCCGCATGCAGGAGAATACAGAATAAACACTTATACACACAAGCACACACATGTAATAAACATGAGCACATACAACACATACCCACACAGAGAAGCATATACATGCAACACGCACATGAATATATATACATAATATATGTATATAGCATACCCATATAAGAAGACACATATAATACATATCCACACATGTGAAAATTTATTCATACAAGAACATGTGCATGAAATATACAAACACCTGAACATGCATGGAATACATACTCATATACAGAAGCACACATGTCTATATGTACACACAGCTGCACGCTCTCATCCAGCATGTACGAACCCATGCATGCATGTTTCCCACATGCTGTGTACCCTCACACAGGTGTTCTCATGTCTCAGTTAGCTCTACTGGGCATCTCCCCTCTGCCTTGCTCAGACCTTAGATCTTCAAGCCCTCAGCAAACCCCAGTGGTAACCTCTTTTCCACCACCCAAGCCCTTGGAGGTGCAGGATTTTTCCCGCCAGCCATCTGCTTTCTGTAACAATGCCTGGGAAATCAGACCACAGGCCTCAGTGAGAAGCTTGAGGAATCAGAGGTGAAGATGTCCAGAGGTGCTGCGCTGCTGTGAACCCTGGTTCCCTCCATCCTCATGCCAGTGCCCTGTGGGATTGCTCATGGGATCTTCTCATGATACCGCCCCCCCCCCCGCCAACTGCCCGTGTTCAGCTGAGGGACTCTCTCACCAGTAGATCATATCATAGTACAAACGCAGACTGGCTTACATCCCTCTGGCTCTCAAGTCTTTGAGTGGCCTCCAGGACTGTCCCATTCCTAAGCCACCCACTGTTCTCGATGCTCATATCCTTGCTACTTCAGGGTCTCCGGTATCCTATTTCTCTTGCAGGGTCACAGAACTGCCCACCTGGTCCCAGCTCTTGGCAAAAAAGGGTAGCTCTTGGCCCTGTGTCTGCAGCTTTGCCTCTGAAGCCAACCCCTGCTCTTGCTGGCTAGTGTGGCTCTGGCAGTGTCAGAGAAGAGTGTCATAGCCAGTGTTCCCACCCAATGCCATTCAGGCACCGTTAAAGCCTCCTGTGCAGTCACATGTTCTGTCTGCGGCCAACCTCTACCTCCAGTCCTGTTTTGAGGTGCTCTCCTCAGAATCTGACTGCTCATGAGTGGCTTTGCACATACGGTGTGCAGAGCTGGTAGCAGGGTTGCCCTGCCAGTCCCTAGGCCCTCCATACCACGTTCTATGTTCCTCTGCCTGGATGTACTCCACTCACAGGAGAATCTACTTCCCTCTGAAGCACCCCTTCACTCTGTGGTATGGACTGTCTCACAGGGCAGTGAAGTGTGTCTTCCTCATGGTGCCTCAGCAGACATTCAGAGGGAAAGCCCAGTGTGCACGTTAGGTGGGGGCCGTATGAAACATGGAATGGGCCTTCCCCGTGGACTCTGTCATCCAGCTTTAGGAAGGGCACCTTTCAGACAAATTCCTTGAGGTTAGCGTGGTGCGTCACAGAGCAACCCAGACGATATGAAGGGGTCCAGGAGGCCCCTGGATGAATGAGTGACGGTCTAAGGTTCTGACCTGGAATCCCCACTGAGACGCACATGGTAGCCTCAGAAAGCCAGAAGGCCAGGCCACAGTACAGTCAAGGACGGGCACAGGCTGGGAGGCCAGTATGAGCGGACAGGAGATACAAAAGAGTCCTTGTCTACTTCTGGTCAGGCCTAGGCCTCTGCGGCTCCACACCCGTGACCAGGATTGGGCAATCTGTTTGTTTTGGGGGCCTGGTCAAGGCACAGAGCAACGAAAGCATGCCTTGTTCACCAGTAGGTCAGAAGATCCTCGGAAATCTCTAACTTTGCTTGCTGGGCTTCAAACATGAGTGTCCCTGAGTCTTACCATGGTCATCCCTGTATAAAGTTCTGGTTAGTCTGTCGGACAGGACTCACTGAGGTTCCCAGCCTACCCCAGGACCACGCTGAGGTGCCCTGCTCACCCCAGGACCATGCTGAGGTCCCCTGCTCTCTCCAGGACCACGCTAAGCTCCCCTGATCACCCCAGGAAGACGCTGAGATGTCCTGCTCACCCCAGGAACACACTGATGTCCCCTGCTCACCCCAGGAACAGGCTGAGATCCCCTACTCACCCCAGGAACACGCTGAGATTCCCTGCTCACCCCAGGAACACGCTGAGGTCCCCTGCCCACCCCAGTAACATGCTATACACCTTCCTGACTTTAGAACTTCTTTGAGGTCTACTCCTGCCTGGGTGGCTCAGTGTCTGAAACTTCATTCCCTCCCTCCCAGTATCCTTTGTCCTTCCTAGCGTTGAACAGCCTTGACCACAGGGTCCTGCCCTTCTCAGAGTGAATTTCTGACTCCAAGGCAGGTGCTCTGTGCCTGGCCTGTTAGGATGAGACTCTCACTGTAAGTCTCAGCTGGGCCCCTTAATGACCTCAGAGGTTTCTGAGCAAGTCATGCCTTTTGCCCATCTGGGTTTAGGTTGGACCAGCCTAAGCTGTAGGTCTCCAGACTGTCAGCTGCCGCCTCCCACTTCGTAACTAGGCTGGGGTTGAGCCAGGCCAAGGACATGATCCATATAGCAAGCATGGGACACCACCCACAATCTTCAGTCTGCCACAAGGACTCCCTAGACTCAGTCTGGGGTACGAGGTCCCCACTGTGATCTCACTGGACGAGTCCCATTATAATGTCAAAGGGACACACTGCTGGGCCCAGTGTAGACCACTGAGGTCACCAGTATACTGTATAACACTGGAAAAAGCCCCAGAGGGACTGGACATGGTAACCTACAACTTTAGCACTCAGGAGGCTGATGCAGGAGTATCACTGCAAGTTCAAGGCCAACCTGAGATACAGAGTAGGTTCCAGGCCAGCCTGGGCTGGAGTTGTTATGCCCCTTTACCAGATAATGTCTGGATCCAGCCTCAGGCAGCCTTTCCTACAAGCAGTAGTGCCCCAAGGGCCTGGCACCTAAGCCTCATACCCTGGTCTGTGGCCTGTTCCTTGTTTACGTTCACCTACTCAAGCCTTGTTAAAGCCCTGTTCTTCCACTATTAATTAAGGAGAGCCCATCACAAATAATATGCATGCGATATCTGGGGAGGTCAAAGAGCGTGCTGTGTGCTAGAGAAGCGGCACATACGCACAGCAGCCTAGCTAGCCACAGCCACCCAGCTGTCACAGCCGTACAAACCACCCAGTCACAGAACCTCACCTAGTCACACAACCACCCGGGCACGGAATCACACACAGGCACAGCCCATCCGATCACACAGCTGCCCAGGGGTACAAAACACCCAGCTACGCCATCACACAACCACCTATAGGCTTTCAAGTGATCTACAAGTACTCAATTTGCTAGTTAGGAACCAGGTAATACATAGGCTATGCTGTCACACTGGCCAGAGGCTGAGGTGCTTCCCAGGCTTGGATCAGCCTCCACAAGCCACCCCTGGCTCACTCAAGGTGGATGCTTCCTGAGAGCCCCTCAGCAACGTGCTGTGTTCTTTCCAGTCCCTTGGGAAATAAAGCAAATGCAGCCAGGAATCAGATGGGCGACGCCCAGGTGACATGTAGGATGGAGTCATTGTCCCCCTGCCTTGTAGAACAACCTCCCCCCTAGAGATGAGTCTCTTGGGAGGGGAGGGTTCTGGACCTTATGCTCCAGCTGTGCAAGCAAAGGGAACAGTCTGGAGGGATGGGTCACACACTAAGTTTTGTGGCTAGGACTTAACCTTGCTGTTTCTCTGTGCTCCAGGCGCTATGTGCCTCTACCTGGATGTCCCAAGTGGGTCCCCAAATGTCATCAGACACAAGGCCAGAAGCTTTCTCTTCTTCAATTGCTCCCATGTCCCATCACTGTGCCCAGAGAGGGGTTTGTACTGGCAAGTCTTGGCCAACTCAACATAAACTAGAGTCACTTTGGGAGAGGAACCTTAACTGAACGATCGTCTCTACCAGATTAGCCTTTGGGATTGTCTATGAGGCATTAATAATTGATGTGAGAGGGTACAGGTCACTGTGGGTGGTGCCACTGTTGGCCAGTGTAGTCCTGGACTGTATAAAAAGGCAAGCTGAGCAAGCCAAAGTGTGAGGCCAATGAGCAGTGTTCCACCATGGCGTATACTTTTAGTTCCTGACTCCAGGTTCCTGATTTGAGCTCCTGCCCTGACCTCCCTCAATGATGAGCTATAACCTGTAAGCCAAATAAAGCCTTTACTATCTTAGCTGCTTTCCATCGGTGTTTCATCCCCGCAACAAAGAACTGACAAGGACAGTTTCCTAGGTGTCCTCCTCCATCACACTGCCCAGTCTCTGTGCGTACCCTCTTCCTCATCCACTCTCTCTCCCCATAGCCTCCTTCCCGTCTCCCCAGCACACCCATTCCGTACTGAGGCAGGAACTGTGCACCCTGACACCCCAAATACTCATCTGAGCCACGGGCCAATGTCCATGCCATAAATGTCCTCAGAGCAGGCTGCTGCCCAGCCTCACTCTGTGCTCAGTCTATGTTCAGACCCCAGACTTTCCCACAGGACCCTGCAGGAATATGTGGCCCATGTCTTCCGGCATGACACCCCTTCGGCATGCAGCCCCGAGCATTTGGTAAGCAGTGGCGGGGAAGGAGCTGAAGTCCACTGGGGACAGCTGTGTCTAGTACCTCCCGCACCAAAGCCTGGGCTTCAGACAGAGCAGCTGAAACCTTGTAGGCACCTGATCCTGATGGTGCCAGCCAACCTCTTGGACTGTGCACACAACTCCTCCTTTGGCCTGGACCTATCTGACCTTTACTTGACCTTCACACTCACCAGGGCCCCCCTGATGGCTGCTTCCAGCTGAGTGTTCTTGCAAGGCTATCTTTCCTTCCAGCCCTGACCCTCCTGACCCTCTTGAGGGAAGCCTGCCGGTCCATCTGCCTGCCTCACAGGTGCTCTTTCTCCCATGCATTCTATGCATGGCTGCATAAGCAGCAACCATAGCTGCCGTGAAGGGCCACACACACACACACATTACCTCATCCCCTGCTCAGCATCCAAGTGACCCACGTCCAGAGGTCACAGCCCTGTGGCTTTCCCACAAGCCTGGGCCTTGAATCATGTCTGTGCCAGGCCCAACCCAGGAGCTCTGGAAGTATCTGCCGCTGCTAGATGAGTATTTCTGCCATGAAACAGTCATGTTGTGTCAGGGGCAGCCCCAGGCATGCCTGGAAGGTTCTTTTCCCAGAAACAACTTGATATTTGTATTGTTGAGGCCTGCAGCTGACCCCACCCTGCTGAGCTCTGCTCCTATAAGCAGCCTCTGGAGAAGCATCCGCAGTAGGTGTATCCTAGGCTTTGTGACCAGATGATAAACTGAGTCCCAGTGAGGCCTCATGGTTTCTCTGACACACACCCACAAAATTATATTCAAGTTTAAATAGTTCGCCAAAAGCACTAATAACAAAAATGAATAAAATGGACACCCTAAAACCGCATAGCCTATACGCTACCATCTATGTGGTAAGAGTCATTTAACCCTTTGATAGCAGAAACAAATAACCAGCCAAAAGGATGGCAGGAGAGCTGCCCTGGTGCATCTCCAAAGAAGACAAACAGATGATCAACAAGCTCATGAGAAGACTCTGGTGTCTTTGGCCACCCGGGGAATGCACGTCAAAGCCACTGTGAAATCCTACCTCATACTGAGGAGGACAGTTACCATCAAAGACGGATGACAGGAGATGCTGGCAAAGACTGGGGAAGCAGACACCCTGGGCTGTGCAGGTGGGATGATAAAATGGCACAGCTACCATGGAAACGAGATGGAAACAAATGAGAGTGTTAAGAACTCCAGTAGCCCTCCAACGCTTGTGCCTAAGAGACCCAAAACATGGGCATGGCCAAGGTGGTAAAGCAATTGCCCTGCAAGCATGAAGAATTGAGTCTGGCGCCCAGAACCTGTGTGAAAATGTCAGGCTTGGTGGCCTATAATGGTAATTCCAGTGCTGGGGAGGTGGAGGCAGACAGACCTCTTGGGTTTTCTGGCCGGCCCTCCTAGTAAGTTCTAGGTTAGTGAGAGCTCCTGTCTCAAAGGAGGCTGATGGTGTTTCTGAAGACCACACCCAAGGTTATCCTCTGGCCAATGCACATGCACCATACTTATTATAAAATGGGGTCCTCTGAGCAAAACAAATGCCATTTTCCACCGGATCAGCACTGTCTGCTCCAAGAGCCCATTAAGAGCAGACCTACTGATACTTCCTTGGAGAAGGAGTGAGTTTAGAAGGTCACGGGACCTCAGCTGAGATTCCAAATGCTCCTCCCACGCGTTTTATGAATTCTGCCCTAATTGCATGTGACAGTTGGGGCCTGTGAGGTGCAGTGGTTCTGAACCTTCCTAATGCTGTGACCCTTTAACACAGTGTGTGATCTCCCAACCAAAGAATTATTTTCACTGCTACTTCATAACTGTAATTTTGCTACTGTTATGAGTCACAATGTAAATTATCTGATGTGCAGGATATGTGACCCCCAAAGGGGTTGTGACCCACAGGTTGAGAACCACTGTCTATAGGATGGGTGAGGTTAACTGAAGAGGAGTGGTCCATCTGTGAAGCTATGGAAAAGTCACCATCTACACTATTTACCTCTCTCCAGGGAAATTATTCTCACAACACAATGTACCCCCGCATGAACCCCTAAAATACATCCATGTATCCAAAGGTTCAAAGCAGGACTTTTCATTACAGACCATGAGAATAATCCATGCTCATCAGAAGATGGATGGATAAATTGGGTGTGGTCCATCCACACAATGGACTATTACTCATCAATAAAAAGGAAGGGAAGCGTTATCACATGCTCCAGCATGGATGAACTCAGAAAGGACATCATCACTGCAGGCCAGACAGAAAGTGCCACGTATCACATGATCCTAGGCCTGTGAAAACCCAGAACAAGCAAATCCACAGAGCGAGACAGGAGATTAGTGGTTGTTGGGTGCCGGGGCAGGGGTGGGGTGAGGCAGCCAGATTTTTAAAGTTTCCTCTTAGAACTTAGAAAGCTCATGGTGCTGGTCAAGCACTCGAGTGAGTGGTTTTGGAAGGCATGGTGTGCATCTGGCATCAGGAAAGCCACTTTTCAACTAATAAAATTTAAAAAAAACCTTAAATACTTTAAAGCAAGAGTTCTCAAACTGTGGGCCACAATGCCTCTGGCGGGGGGAGGGAGTCGAATGACCCTTTCACAAGGGGTCTCCTAAGACTATCAGAGAACACAGATATTTACATTATGATCTATAACATTAGCAAAATTACAGTTATAAAGCAGCAATGAAAATAATTTTCTGGTTGGGGTCACCACCACATGAGAAACTGTATTAAAGGGTTGGAGTATTAGGAAGGTTGAGAACCACTGCTTTAAAAGCAAGTCAGCCCCGCCCCCTCCCCAAGAGCTCAAGGACTGCAGGGCTGGTTGTATGTCCTCCTCCCTTGCTCCCTCCTCCTCCTCCAAGTCCCTCCCTTCTTCCTTCCTTTCCTTCTCTTCCTCCTCTCCCCTTACCTTTTCTCCCCCTCCTCCCACAGAGACTCACTCTACATTCCAGACTAGCCTCGAAACTCACGGCAAACTTCCTGCTTCAGCTTTCAAAGTTCTGGGCTCACAGCCGTGATCTGCCATGCCTGCGGGGTGTGTGTCTTTTAGTGTCTACTAACATACGTACTCCCAACACTGCATGACAGCGAGTCCTGGAGATCCCCTGTCTCTACTTCCCCAGTGCTGGGATGACAGGCATGCCCCAATACACCTGACTTTTTTACGTGGCTTCTAGAGATCCGACTTAGATCCTCTTACTTGTGCAGCGAGCACCTTACTGACTGAGCTCTCTCCCCATTCCCTATCATGGGTTTTTGACTTTTTAAGGCCATTGTCAAGAACCATAACTATATCATTCCATAGTCTCAGAGGAGCAAGGAAAAAAATGGGCAGCAACGTCAGGTCCTGAGCCCTGCCCAAGGTCATCAGGGTCATCAGTTGCTGGCAAGAGGACTGAAGTCAATGAGTCTCAGGTGCCCAGAAATTTCTGGACCTGGTCCATGGAGGAACAGTAAAATGACCCAGACAGATAGTGTGGGAAGTTTATAGCAAACTGTGCCACCTGCAGGCATGGGGACCCCACCCACAACCCCCCCCATGTCCATTTTGAAGAGAAAATTCAGGCTGGACTCAGGTTCTGTCTTTGGTTGGTGTTAGACATATCCTTCCCTTTCTGAGCCTCAGTTTCCTTAACCTGTTTCCCCAGCAACACCCTGACCTGACTGGTACCTCCCACCCTATCTAGGCCACACACTATTTTTTTTTCCTGCTCCAATCACAGCACTGAAAGCCCTCTCTTCAAGGCCTCGGGGAGAACTGGAGAGGTAGGATTCCCATGGGGCTTCCAGCCAGCCCCTTATGTGACCACTCAGGGATATCATGGTGTCCGTCAAGTTGGGGGCTCCTTACACCACCCCTCAGCACTCCAGTTTCCTTGTTTGTATGTAGTTATGAACAGCCTGTCTTTAGACTCTACTGTGGGGATGAAACCAAACACCAAAACCCTGAGTGCAGAGACCCATTCCCCTCCCTCTTCATGGGACACAGGCTATTCAAGCTCCGGGGAATGGCTGTGGTTGCAGCTGTCCACAGCTGGACATACCTTCCCTCTCCCCCCCGCCCCAGCTACTTGCACAGAGCCAGGACACAAGCCAGAATCCAGAACCACCCCCATCTCCACTGAAGAGGCCATCTGGATCCCCAGGGTTCGCTGTCCTGAAACTCTGGGCCATGGGGAGCCTCTCTGGACAGTTCTGGACTTGTCTGTAAATTTCTGCCAGGCTTGAAGACATACTTCTCAGACAGGAAGCACAAACCTGCCTCACGGAGCCCATGCCCGCAGAACTTGGCTGAAAAGGAGATGTCATTTTCATTTATTGTCCCCAGAACTTGGCCAGCAGCAGGCTGTCCTGATCCATTTGTCACCTGGCTTGGCCCTGGTCTTTATACAGGCAGGTTCTCATGGCACTGTCCTTGTGAAAACCAGAGGCCTTAAAATAGCGTGATAATGTGGCTCAGTTGGCAGAACGCTTGCTTAGCGTGCACAATGCCCTGGGTTCCTTCCATCCTCAGCACTGCATATACGAGGTGTGGTGGTGCAAGCCTATAATCCCAGAACCATGGATGTGGAGAAGGAGGAGCAGGAGTTCAGGATTACCCTCAGCTACAGAGCACATTTGAAGCCAGGCTAGGCTCATAAAACTATTTACCCAAGGAAAGAAAGTAAGAACGGGAAGAAGGGTAGAGGGAGGAAGGAGGAAGGGAGAGATTGGGGAGGGAGCAAGTCTCCTTCAGGCGACATGTAGAGGTATACATGTGTAACGTCAGCACCTTGCGAGGCCTGAGGCAGGCACATTGCTGACTTGGAGGCCAGTCTGGGATACAGCAAGATTCTGTCTCCACTAAAGCCCCCTTAAGAAATCACAGGAAGCCATGTCCTTCCCCTTGGCATCTGGCCCTCTAGGACATCCTGGGATGACCACACAGGCTACAGGCTATTTGAAGACCCTCTGCTTGTTCCTACAGGGCAGGGACATCCAATGCTTGACTGTATACACTACTCCGGAGTGGTGGTGTCCAGCCCATGACTCTTCTCGTGCCAAGCTGACATCACTCCCTGCACAGGACAGATGCTTGTGGGACACAGAAAATACCACTTTCTTGCATGAAGAGGGGAAGAAACGCTGCGCTCAGTCACACCGTCACGTGGCACCCCTGACCATGCCACCTCACAGGACTCACTGTTTCCTGGCTTAAACCCTAGGACCAGGTTTTCATTTGCCTGTGGGAGTGGGTGGTGCTCAGGTCTGGGCTCCTGAAGGCCTGCATATAAACAGGCTTGCTGTCCTCCTTGGGAAGCCAGGGAGGCACACAGGACAAACAGGAAGAGCAAAGTGCCTTCCCTGCTTCCGAAGTACTTAGCATTTATTTTAAATTTGAGGATTAAACAGGAGTAGGGGGAAGCTGGATTTGTAGAAAAATCAGGGCAGAAAGAGGAGACCTGGTCAGTCAGCACATCTGGGCTGTCCCTAAGGACCTGCGCCTGGCAGCCTCACTGCCACGATTTTCATGTTCTCTGTAGCCTTTGCGGCTGCAAGCCTTGCTTTAAAGAGCAACACAATAGCCTGTCTTCCGCAATGCAAACTCTTGGGCCAAGCAGGGTCTGTGGCAATGAGATACACGCTCTAGCAACTCCTGAGTGTCCCGGGTGGTCACGTGCTGCATAATGCTCCCCCACTGGTACTGGTGATGAGATTTCTACCTCTTCTGTGATGCTCTGTGGGGTAGCAAGCCCACTCTAGCACTGCTTTGTATTAGGATGAAGTCGTATGTGTGCACATGCATGCTCTCCACCTTATATTTTGAGGTAGGGTCTATCACCGAGTCCGGAGCTCACCAATTCAGTTAGAGTGACTGGCCAGTGAGCGCCAGGCATCCTCCTGTCTCTGCCACCCCAGCACTGGACTACAGGCATGCAATACCATGCCTGGCTTTTTACATGGGTGCTACAGATCAAACTCTGGTCTCATGCTCTTGTGGCAAGCCCTTTACTGATTAAGCCATCTCCCCAGGATGAAGTTTTATGATGCACAGGCTCCCTACAGATCACATGGACTGGACAGCAGGCTGAGAAACAGACCATACCACCTGCAGAGTTCTAAATGACAACACCAGCCCTGTGTGGAGTCCCACAGAGTCTCTGATCCTGTTAGAAAAATGCAGTCTCCCCTCCAGGGGTCCCTTACATGCCCACATTGCCAGCCCCTTGTTAAATGCAAACATTCACCCTCCTAGAACAAGATGGACAACCATCCCCAGGTGTGTAATGATGGCATCAGGCTGGAGAGGGACCAGGAGGGTGCAGACAGCCTGGCTACTCACTTAGCCATCACTGCATTTCATCCCCAGATAAATGTTGCCTCCCCAGCCCGGCCTTATGCCTCTCCACTGCGGCCCGGACTCATGCCCACCCTAGTGTCAGGCACTTACTTCATGGGTTTGAATAGCGCCTGCCCGTAATTCTGGAAGGTCATGATGAGCTTCAGCTGTGTGCCCCCTGACTTCATGGCTGCAGGAGGGAGGGAAGAACAAACAGGGTGACTCAGTGGCTGCTTTAGGCCCCCAACTGCCCCCAGGCAGCAGAATCAGACAAAGGCTCTAGGCACCAGCCAGCTGGATCTTCTTCATGTGGCGAGGGGCTCCCACTGAGCCTGAGAAGATAGGGTTTGCAGCACTGATGCACCCCAGCTAGCTGGAGCCCCTTCTGATGCGGCAGTAGGGTCTAAGCAAACTCCACAGTGTGAACCCACAAAGGGCCCAGGGGATGGGCAGGTGCACTTGCTTGTCAGTCCAGGAGTGCAGCCACACACATGCACACCTTCACACAAACACATGCTCACACCTACACACACCCTATGCCCCCATGAAGACCTCCATACCCACAAACACCCCCACCCCGACTCCTACATAAACATTCCCTTTACTTATACACCCTCAATTCCCACCTGCATCTACACACCCCCCCCCCACTGCTTGCCTAGGTATAGGTCAGCTACTAGGATTTAGTGAAGGTCTGAGTGGTCACTCTGAGAAGACCCCCAAATACCTTTAGGTTAGAAGTTCCTACATCATTAGGATATGGAGGCATATGACAGCTTCAGAAGATTCCAGAAGACACATTGTTCTGGTACCTCACCACATCAGAAAGCCGATGGACTTCCAAAACGACCTTTCTTCCCCCAACTTTGGATTTCCCTTTTGTTGATAAAAGAGGGGAAAGCAAAGCCACAGGGGCTTTTCTGTTCCTGGTCAGCTGTGGCAAAGGCCCCCAGGTTGTTCAAGGCACAAGGACACGAAGGGGCCATCACCCTGAACAATGTAGCCAAGCCCGTCTATATGGGAGCTTGCCTGGTGTGTACAGAGGCATCCCGTATCCTTGGCAGGCTCAGAGCAAGTGATAATGTCAGACCTAACAGAATCAGAGCCTACACCGGACATGTGGGTAGACAGGAAGTTACAAAGGGCCAGATAACTTTAGACTCCTTGGTGTAGGAGGCAATGCAGGCTGGGGCCTGAGGTCATTGTGAGAGCCACTCCTAGGGGAGAGAAGCATAGGGTTGGTCACAAAAGAGCAGACGTAGGTCCTGGGAGTGTTGTGGTGAGGGAGGCAAAGGACAGAAAGGCTGCAGAGCGGTCTATAGAATCTGAAAACAGGTGGTGGTGACAGTCAGGGGACATGCTCTTGCCATTTGGGTCCCACGTATAACAGGACTGGCAGAGGACTGTGGCTGTTGGTACCAGGGTCAGAGAAGGCTCACAGGTGTGTGTGTGTGTGTGTGTGTGTGTGTGTGTGTGTGTGTGTGTGTGTGTGTGCCAGCCACAGAACAGTGTGAAGGTTTGGTGGATCTGGGCATAGCAGCACACATCTTTAATCTGAGTACTTCAGAGGCAGAGACAGGTAGATCTCTATGAGTTCCAGGCCAGCCTGGTCTGCATAGTGAATTCAAGGCTACCCAGAGTTACATAGTAAGACCTTGCCTCAAAAAAAAAAGTTCAGTGGAAGAAAGATCATGGTGGCTCACTCTGATCTAGACACTAAAGACACTTAGCTTCCCCAGGCTGAACATCCTAGAAGAAATCTTCACTTTTCCAGCCTCAGTTTCCCCTTCTGTAAAATGGGGCCATAGATGCTTTCTTATTATTGTGCAGATATTTCCTTCAAATTAAAACATTTCCCCTTGAGTGGGCACATGCTTTAAATTTCAGCACTTGGGAGGCTGAGGCAGAGGCAGGTGGATCTCTATGAGTTTGAAGCCAGCCTGGTTTATACAGTGAGTTCCAGGACGGCAAAGACTACATAGTGGGGTCCTGTGTCAAAAAGCTCAAATAAATAAAAATATTACTCCTGGTGGGAGGCTCATTAAGATTTAGGAAGCAGGGCTGGAGAGATGGCTTAGAGGTTAAGAGCACTGGCTGCTCTTCCAGAGGTCATGAGTTCAATTCCCAGCAAACACATGGTGGCTCACAAACACCTATAATGACATCTGGTGCTCTCTTCTGTCATGCAGGCAGAACATTGTGTACATAATAAATAAATAAATCTTCAAAAAAAAAAGATTTAGGAAGTAAATGAAATTTAAAAGACTTAGGAAGTTCCTGAAACTTGCAAGAATCACGAGGGCCTCTCCTCCTAGTTTAAATAAGCAGAAAGAGTTGGTGGGGAGGGAAGACCCTCCCACAGGTCAAGCTGTATTTGTTCACACCCCTTAGGGAAAGTCACATGACACTCCTTCACAAGGTTGTGGTGAGGATCAGGCTCAAAGAACAGCAGTGGCCTGGACTCACCTGTACAGTGGGGACAGTCCCCCGGCTGGTATTAGCAGGGGACCTGGCTGTTGGCTGTGTATGACGGGCTGCACTAGGGACTTAAGACTGATTTTGGGCTCCGCTAGACCAGAGTGGCTGGTAAGAGACTGTGTCCTCCTCGGGCCACCACACATGTCATGCTCCTTTCAAACTCGGGATGCAACCACAGCAGTGAGGGCAGGTGGTTGGACTACCACCCCGCCTTCCTTCTGACTGACACAGCCAAGTGCTTACGGGTTTTCGTTATTGAGCAAGCAGCTTATGAAACATTCATGCTCCAGGAAGCTTATTTTCTCCCTGAAGCCAGGGATACATGGGCTTTTCAGCCCTGATACACAGACCGGCAGCAAGCCTGCACCTCTCCCTTGGGAGCCTGGCAGGGGATTTTAATTTTCTGTTTTTCCTTATCTGTGCTTTCTAAATTTGTACAAGGAACATCCACCGCATTTCTGGTAAAGCAAAACACGAAGGAAGTGATTAAAAAGTTGGTGGCACCATCTAGTCTCTGTGTACGACCCATTTTCGCTTAATAACAAACTCCTGGGTTTAATGGCTCCTTCCTGGGCCAGGCTCCTTTTAAAGTTTGTAATCCGGGCTTTCAGATAGCAAAATATTGTGTTAATCTGGTCAGCTTGGTCTGTCCCCGCCTCTCCCCTGCCACCTGCTTTTCTTGCTTTGGACACTTAACTGAAAACTGGCTATCTAGCTGAGGATGACCTTGAACTCCTGACCCTCTCCCTCTGCATCCTCAGTGCTGTCTATGCAGTGCTGGGTATGGCCCAGGGCTTTGGGCACGCTAGTCAAGCACGCTACCCACTGAGCTACCTCCCAGTCTAGTCAGTCTTTTTCTAAGGGGGTCCCATCTGCCTCCCCGTTGCCCTGACGCCGTACATGGCCAGTTCCTCCCAAGGAGGCAACCAGGAGCTCTAGAACACAGAGTTCTGAGGTGACTGAGGTACAAACTGTAAGGCTCTGTCCTGACTCAGCCCACCCTTAGCCCTGCAAGCTGCCTGAAGCTGCTCAGAACCCAGACCCCACATATCTGACATAGACTGCTTTGCGTTACAGCAAAGGCTCAGGGCGTCTGTCTAGGTGGAGGTGAACACTCACCAGCTTCTGTACTAGGCTGTCCCCACTGGGCTAAGGAAATAGGCCAGAAATGGGTGGCCAGGGTAGAGGAGTCAACAGCCGGCAGGGCTAGTATACAGCATGGGTCTTCCTCATGGAGATAGATGGGAAGTCATGTCTAGAGGAAAGTTCTTCCTTCTGACTGGAGCAGAGAGGTGGCTCTGTGGGAAATTGAGGCCCAAGCTTGAGGCTTGAGAGCCACCGGGCACCTCTTAACATGTCATGCTGTGGTTTCCAGTGGACAGAGACCACATTTTATATAAACTAATTTGATGTGTTTTTAAAAGACCAATTAGGGGCAGAGGGTGTAGTTTAGTTGGTAAAGTACTTGCCTAGCATGTCTCAGGTTTTATCCTGAGCACTGGGGAGGCAGAGGCAGGAGGATCGGGAGTTCAAGGCCATCCTGTACTTCCCAGCAAGTTTGAGGTCACCATGGGATATAGAAGATTCTATCTCAAAACCCACCAACAAAGACCAGTGGGCCACACCTGAGATAGTGACTGGTGGCCCTTGGGGACCATCACCACTGCTGGACTTGACCTTGGTGTCATCCAGGCCAGGGGACTGGTGATTCTGTTTGGGGTCAGTTAGTCAGTAGCTTGACTATTTTCACAAACACCACACACACACACACACACACACACACACACACACACACACACACACACACCTTGCTGCCTCTTAAGAGACTGTTCTAGAAGATTAATGGAGGCAGGTGTTTGCATTGTAAGTGAAGGCCTCCCTAGGGAAGACTCACATTCAGAGAAAATGTCACTCAGCCTTTCCTGGCTGGTCTCACATGTCACTGAACTGGAGAAGCATGCCTGTGGCTCAGATGCCGGGCACCCACAGTCTCCTTCCACCTGCCAATCTCTGACATGAGGAAATGGGCATGGGGCACATTTACATGGTGGTCAGAGGCAGATTCGCTGACGCTGGCCTTGCAGCCACCCACCCTGACACGAAGGGCTGGACAAGCTGAGCGAGCAGGCGTTGGCGGTGACTGCAGCCAGGTCTTTAAGCTTCTGGCCCATTGAGAGGCTTTCTGGCTTCGGGTCTGTCACCGGCTCAGGCCAGGCACACGTGGGGCACCTTCTGCCCTAGTGTCCTGCAGCCTGGTGTTACTATGTCATGCCACCTCTCAGGAAGTTCACTTTTATTTTGAGAGTGGCAGTCACAAGAAACCCCAGAAATACACTGATAGAGCTTGGCTTGCAGAAAGCCAAGACGGTGAGTGGGAGCCGGGCTCAATCCCTGCAGCTTCCTGGCTCCATAAGGAGAAAACAGAAAGGGGCGGGGTGGGATGGGGCAACCCAAATCCCCACTGGAGACCACCCTCAGCTCCTGACCTCCCAACCTATGGCACTGAGCAAGCCAAAGCCATTTACTTGGTGCACTTGATCTTGGGATCCTTGTTATTTCAGGGGTCCCTCAACCACTGAGGTCTGTGACCGCAGTCACCCTCTTTCCCCACCCTGCATGCGTGCCCTGAGTCAGAGGCAAGGACCTGTAACCCTGCTGTGGCTGGTACTGCCTCTTGAGAACTGGACTAGCTCTGTTTCATCAGACAGGAATGAGAAGTCCCCGCACCCCCCCACACTTCATAGGCAGTATTTCCGGGGCACCCCAGTCATGGGCCCTTTTCTCCTTGAAGCTCACGACCAATTCTCCCAGATTCCATGTCCATCCATTCTTTCCCTCCGGCAGATCAATTAGTGACAAGGACTTCCATCCTGTGGAGTCATTTTCTTTTGTTCTGCTTTGTTCTCCATACCACGGGCCTTGATCTGACCTAGATGGAGCCACTTTAAGAGATCTCTGCTCAGGCCAGAGGCTGCCTCACCCTCTGCTTCCAGGGAGACTTCTCCCCCAAGTAATTTCAAGTGTAGAGCATTTGCATCCATGATTGTACATGGTAGTGATTCTATTACCACAGGTCCCAGCCAAAGGCATGGCGGGTCACTTCCCGCTGAGCAGAGGTGGATGTGTGCAGTCTCTTTAAAGGTAGCAGTGGCCCGTTACCAGGCAGCCTGGAGCCTGGCTCTAAATAAATCTCCATTGGCCTTGGCTAGCTGCACTGTGGACCACACAGAGCCTCACAAAAAGGAGCAAGAGGTTCTAAACAGGTGAGACTTGATGGAACCATTCCAAGGGGGTGTGGAACCCCCTCCCCTCCGGCACTATTTTTTCATCACAAGAGTTATTTCCCAGCTCCATATTTCATAGTGAGTTGAAAAACTTGAAGATTAAAGCCATCACTTCTGGGGTTGGGGGGGGTGGCTCGGTGGATAATGTGTTTGCTGTGCAAGCATACAGACCAGAGTTTGGAACCCCAGAACCCGAGTAAAAGCTGTACAGATGTGGTGGCCATGTACAATCCCAGTCCTAATGAGGCAGACAGGGAATCTCTGAGCAAGTTGGCTACCTAGGCTAGTTAGCGCCGGGTTGCTCCAGATTCAGTGAGTGACCCTGACTCAACAAGTTAAAAATGGAGAAAGAATTGATACACCTAATGCCAGCTACAGACCTTCACACCATGGGCATATAAACGGCTGTAGACATGCGCGCCCACACCTATACACACACGTGCACAGACACTAAAAAACACACCTACTCATACATCCTCACATATACATGCACACAAAATTAAGAATATAAAAAATAAAGTCATCACTGGTCAGCCCCAGGGAAACTTGAATCAGATACAAGGGAATACCCACCAGCAAATCTTCCTTCTCTGTAGCCTCAGTTTCCCTAGTTGTGGGAGGAAGTTGGAAGGCAGGACTAGCTTTTGAAGGTTCCACTTTACTCCAGGTCATGGTAGCACCAGGCCCTGGGCAGAAGCAAATCCTGTCTATGGGCACCCAGTGGCTATGCTATGACGAATGCCCAGGAGAGACTATGCCTCAAGGAGCCAGATGTGTGCTCAAAACTTTGGCTGGACTTTTACACCCACGACAACCTTTGGGGCAGCTCAGGATGAGTCAGGTTGGCCAGGGTAGCAGGGAGTTGCCTCCAACAGGCAGCCTCCAAGACAGTGTGCAATCTCCAGGGCATTATGCTGTGGCAGGACCAGTCATTTCAGGATGCTCCCTACGGAGCAAGATGTCTGGTCCACTTCTGCAGGTGTAAACTCCGCAGCCCTGAGAAGATACGGGCACCTGTTTTGACTCCAGGTCCCTAGGCAAAGAGGCTTGGTGTGCCTTGAAACACAGTTGCCACACGGAGATCCCAGGCAGGTGCTGTCCAGTTCTGCTCTTGCCCCTGACTCCTATTTATACCTCGAAGCCTTCTCTACTTGTGCGGCAGGTGTCACATATTTGAACCTTCTGGGCATCAGAACTGGTGGACCCAGAAAGGAAGCATTCCCGTGACGTATACCCTGCTAGCAGTGATCCCCAATACTAGAGGGCCAGAACCTCACAACCAACACTCCCAGCCACGAAGCATGCATGACCTCACCTTGGGAGAAAAATGCACCTTTTACAATGATCTCAAACTCATGTATCACCCCCCCACCGATGCATTCAGGTTGGATCACATTTTGCTGACGGGCAGCCATTTGACTGAAGTCACTGTGGATAGTGATTTGTACTGCTGGGATCCCTCAGCACTCTGGGGGGAGGGGCAGTGTCCTTTGTCTGCCTGGGTGATGGCCATTTCTACTGATTACCTTCCGATAGCTGCTGGGCACCTGCAGAATGAAGGACCCAGCACAGCTATGTTGGGATTGGATGAAAACCATCCCAGGCATTGTGTTCTAGCACATCAGTGTAGGATCCACTCAAGCATCCTGTGTCCCAGAAGGGTATTGGCTGACTCCAGGATGTCCCACCAGACCAAGGCACAGGTCAAGTCTAGGCTGCTTCCTCATCAGCAACAGAGCTGCTCATCCTACTGTGAAGTCAGGGTCCTAGCATCATCATCCTTCCCAAGTAAATCAGACCGAAAGGGGGGCTCAAAGTTAAATACATGAAGATAAACAAAGTTCCTTGGGGTGAGCACAGCTTCCGGTGAGGCCCTGGAACCCCAGTCTGCCCTGATCTGAGATTCCAGGATAGATTCCCTCACCTTTGCATAGAACAGGTATCAGTGAAAATAGGGACTAATAACTGAAGTCCCCATAACAGTTAGCCAGCTGTGGGGATCAGATGGCACTCAAGCTTGTTCCTGCACATGCCTAAGGATGTCACCCTCTTCAAGGTCACTGTAGTACATGTTCCTTACTCCTCAGTTGAACGGTTCACAGAGGCAGCAGGACTTCTGGAAGCTGGTCTCACCACTAGGTCCTTCCACATGCTAGGAAATTGCTCTCCCACTGAGCCACACCCCAGCCCCTCACTGGGGGATTCTAGGCAGGTGCTCTACACCTGAGCCACACCCCAGCCCCTCACTGGGGGATTCTAGGCAGGGGCTCTACCACTGAGCCACACCCCAGCCCCTCACTGGGGATTCTAGGCAGGGGCTCTACCACTGAGTCACACCCCAGCCCCTCACTGGGGGATTCTAGGCAGGTGCTCTACACCTGAGCCACGCCCCCAGCCCCTCATTGTGGGATTCTAGGCAGGTGCTTTACACCTGAACCACACCCGCATCCCCTCACTGCAAGATTCTACTACTAAGCTACGTTCCCAGTCCTCTTTTCTGTTTCTTAACAAGAAAGGGTCTTGTTAAGTTACCAGGCTGACCTTGGACTTTCAGTTTTCCTGTTTCAGCCTCCTGCATAGCTAGATGACAGGTTTCACTTTCATGCCCAGCTTGGGTATTTCCTTAACAGTTATATTATACTCCAAAGAGAAAGGGGCATGGATTGTGGCTCTTTTAAAACAAAGTCCCTGTGCTAACAAGGACTATTCTTTACTCATCCTGAAGCCTCTGGATTCCACATGGGGCATGGCAGGGTCAGGTGGGGGTGCACTGGGATCTCTCTGGCGGAAGAAGGGAGGGTAGAAGACCATTAGCTTAATCCTTTTCACTAAGTGAGTTGACCAAACCCTGGGGGAAATGGTGGGTCCTGGCTTTTTTGCAGAGCCCTGATCAGCAGAGCCCCAGACACCTCTAAAGAGGTGGTTGCGGCAGGCAGGCAGCTTCTAACTGCTCCATGTCAGCAATTGGCCCAAAGCCCATAACCGGAGGGAGCCTGTTAGCAGATCTGCTTTCAAGACACATGGCAGGCTACGCAAGCATGTGCAGCTGGGCACACCAGGGCCACCCCTGCACAGCCCCAGCCCTCAGCCTGTCCTATGCCACCTCTCAAGCCACAGTGACTATCAACCACTCACTACCTGATAACAGTCCAAAACCTGCTCAGAAACTGCCCCAATATGCTGTTTTCCTGCAACTGAAAACTGGGTTTCACAAAAACTGGAAGATATTCCTTTAAACCCGCTCCAACCAGGGTGCGCAGGCTCCAGCTCTGCCCCTCCATGACCTGGTGAGATTCCTGAACCCCTCCCTGACCTGGTGAGATCCCTGAACCCCTCCCTGACCTGGTGAGATCCCTGAACCCCTCCCTGACCTGGTGAGATCCCTGAACCCCTCCCTGACCTGGTGAGATCCCTGAACCCCTCCCTGACCTGGTGAGATCCCTGAACCCCTCCCTGACCTGGTGAGATCCCTGAACCCCTACTGAGTTTTGAAGGGAGCAGGTTCAGAACATCCACCCTGGCAATTTAGCTGCCCCTGCAGGAGGAACAAAGGTGGCCCATGCATAGGTGCTGGCAGGAGGTGCGGCAGCCACTGTGGGTCACCAGGGTATTCTTTTTCAGGGGAGGGAGGGCCTATATGTCTGTGTATATAACCCTATCAAGGGTCAAAGTGATGATACTCACTTGCCAGCAATGAACCTTGAAGCATCCATCTGGCTCCGGAATCATCAAGGTGGCCACCTAGGCACCCCTGAAAGAGCGGCTCCTTTGCCAGTGACCTGCCTAAGAAGCCAGTTCTTCACAGCCCTGGTGTGCCCACACCAAGGTGCACTTGCACCAAGGGCAAGCAGGTGGCTACCTACCGACACTGGTGATCTTCTGAGAGCCGAGGTCCTGCAACAAGCCATCGATGGCCGGGTTGTGCCTGGAGTACAGCTCATACCGGTTGATGCCGATGTGGAATTTGAGCCAGTTAGGATAGAGGTCCACGGCTGCTTCGCCAGTAGGCAAGAATTCTGCTCCTTCAGCACCTTCCTGTGGCCTACAAGGAACAAAGACAGACTACAGTCAAGTGTCAACAGAGAGGCAAGAGGCCGAGGAATACTGGGGAGCTGGTCCTGAGGGTCAGGGCCTTGCGACTCTGGGCTCAAAGTACAGGTTCACTAAAAGCTGCCTGTGCACTGCCGTGTCTGCACTTTCCTCCCCAGCTGCGGTTGCACTGCCTAATAACACACCTGGAGGCCTGTAATTCCTATTTACCCTCTAGAGACACCACAGACAACCCTAACTACCACTGGCCTAGACCCAGAGTGTCAGCGCTATCCCAGCGCCTCTGTCCTGGGGTCACCAAAAGTGCCCCCATTAGAATGATGTCAGCTGGGAGTATGTGGGAAGGGACTGTCAGCTTTTCCTGGGACCAGACAGCCTGAAAGTCGTAGGCACACCCAGCCAGCCAGAAACCTCCTCGGCTTGCTGCCTTTGTTCCAAAGGCCAGGGGCAGGATGATGCAAGGGGCTAAATTTGATTTTAATGAGTGCAGCCATAGGTGGGGAGTGCTGGACTACGGAATCAGTCACTCCAGCCCGGGTTCAGAAGAAGATCTGCTGCCTGCCTTCTCTGGCCGTGGTGTTGTCTGGAGGAAGAGCAGACCCTCTGGGAGTCTGCTAGGCTGGAGGGGAAGAAGGGCTGCTTTAGCTCTGCTTCACAGACAGGTGAGGATCCTTCAACTCCAGTCTGTCCTGCACTAGAAGAAGCAAAAGGAGGGCTGGGGTCCTCCAAGAAGCCCACACCCTGACCACTCTCTCTGCTGCCTCTGCTGGATAGTTTCTGGCCAGCACAGCCCAGAAGCCACCAAACAGCTCACATGTGCAGGCACAAGGCACAGGGCCTGGTCACATTCCAGGGGGAGAAAGGATTTCTAAGGCTGTTTTGGACGGGCGGCCAGGGAACCTCTGTAGGTTATTTGCTCTAGCCAGCTGGTGGTTAATATTTCACTTTGCCAGGCTTATTTGGATCTGTGCAGCTGTGGGGGAGGGGGTGGACACAAAGCTGGGCAGCTTGGAAGATAACTCCAGGATGGCTCGTCTTCCTCCCCACTGCCAGTTAGGGTGGCCCGGTTCACATCTTTGCCAGGAGGCCTCCACACTGCCAACATCACTTCTCGGCTGCTTTTGTCCCCAGTGACTGGACTTCAAAGACTTATTAGGTACATTCAGGCTTTCTGGAGGGGTCCACCCCGAACAGCTCACCCATCGGTCTCAGAGCCAGCGGCCCAGCCCCTCCCAGGGGAAGGCAGCTCCCACTCTCCCTGGCTGACTCTCTCAACATATTCATTCATCTGCTTCCTCAGCCATCGCCAGGGCTGGCCAGCATACTTCCTTGTAGGTGGAGCACTGGGCTCCCTTGGCTTCTGGTGGGCTGCCAGCTTCCTACATCAGGGTACTGGGGGCCTCCCAAACCCCATCAGCTCTTCTTCCTAGGAAATCATTGTGGAGACAAAGGCAGGGCCCAGAGCAAGAGGCGCATCTGCCCCGCCCACCAGGCGTCCCTACCCAGCCTCCTTTAAGGGTTCCTAACGGTACACAAAATGCTTGGCCTGTGAAATAGCATTCTGGGGGGGTGTCTTTATTCCCGGAAGGGTCGGCCGTACCAGTCCCACCCCAGCCTCTCATTCTCTGCTCACCAGTCTGGATTTTCTGCCGCTGCCTTGGGGTTAAACCTGATGTCGCTGTTCACATTAAACAGGATGTCGTCCTCTGTCAGAGGAGGGACAGCACCCTGGTAGAGCGGGTGCTCAAACAACTTGGCTAAGAGCGATCCGTCCCCGCTGGGGTCAGGGGGCGGCACCCGTGGCCGAGGCCCAGGGTCTCTTAGCAGCGGGCGGTGCGCACGGTCACGGAGTGGCGGGGAGCCGGGCTCCTGGCCCCGTGGGGCGTGATCAACCGGCTCTGCTGCAGGAGGCAGCTTCTCCAAGGAGTGGGAGGTTAGGTTAGAGGCTGGATCTGAGCTGAAGTCTTGCAGGATGCGCAGTGTGTGCTTGTTGGGCCAGCCTGCGTCGCCACCGGCGGACTCCCCCGGGCGGCTCCTTGCCTGGGCCCAGCCTGGGCCAGCTGCCTCGGCCGGCTGAGCGCAGGAGCAGCCGGGTTCCCCCGTGGATCGCGCAGCGCGCCGGTCCAGCTTGGGTAGCAGGTCAACAGCAATGTGCAAAGCGCAAGCCAGTAGGAACACCACAAGGATGAGCACGCGAAACCTGCGTACCAGGATCATCTTCATGGCCGCGCAGGCCAGCGTGCTCAGGGGGTTCTGGACGCACGCTACACCGGCACCCCTCAGCTTGGCACCAAGCCGGCAACGACTCGCGGGTCAAGGTCCATTCAGCGCACGTGCAGCTACCAGCTTAGGGGCTGTCCCCAGACTCGGACGTCGTGGAGGACACCCGCCACCAAAGCACCGGCTCTCCAGGCCATCTCGGGGGACAGCCAGTGGCCTTTGTCGGTGGAACTGGTGGCAGTAGTGACAGGGAACACAGCAGCGGACGAAGGTCTCCGGGACGGCTACCACACTCATTGGGCGTGTAGGCAAAAGGAGCGGCTGTTCATCCTGACCTGGGAGCGACGGTTCCGATCCAGAGTGCAAAGCTCCCGCTGGGCCACTTTGGGTGTTGGGCGGGTGACAAGGCTACTTCTCCGCGTTGTCAGGTTGCGGCTAGAAGGCCGGGCTGGAGAGACTGGGGCGAGAAGGGAAGCGCGAGGGGGCGCGCGGGGCGAAGCCGCGATCTGGCAGGTGCAGCGGGCCGACCCGGAGCGCAGCGCCCGCACGGCGGAGCTCCAGGAGCCCCGCGGCAGGCCAGCTGATATCCGAGCGCCGTGGAGCCGCCCCCCGCGTCAGCGCCCGCAGATTGGCGGAGCAGCGGCCCCGCGAGGCCCGGCCGGCTCGGCGCTCGCCCGCGCTCGGCTCTCTCCTCCCCTCGGCCGCGCCCCGCGGTGTCGCCGCGCCTCCTCCGCGGTGAGCCGGGAGTCCGAGAGGCCCGGCCGGGAACCCGCAGACAGCGCGGGCTCCTGCTCTGCGCGCGCGGCTCTCGGCCTGGTCGCCTGCGTCCCTGAAGCTCCGCGCGCCGCCAGCTGCAGCCGCGCGGCTCCTCCCCGGCGAGTGGAGGCCAGAAAGCAGGCCAAGTCCCTCCCCGGAGCCCGCGGGGCGTCTGCGCGGCCGGATGAGCTCCCCTCCGGGCGGTGTCCTGGCACCTCGGTCCCCGCAGCCCGCTAAGTGGAGGACGAAGGGGCAACGTTGCCACGCGGCGGAGAAAACTCCGGGGAGCGCGTCGGGCCCCAATCCGAGGGGACGCCAGAATCGCGGCAAGGCTGTCGGGCCCACCCCACCCCAGGGGACACGCCTGCGCCTTAACCCTGGCAGCGCCGTGCCTGGCTTGGCTGAAAGGCTCGGATGCGCGGGCGGTGGGCGGGGCGCGTCTCACTGCTTGCCCTCTGGGATGCTAAATCGGGGTGCACACTTAAGGGAGATCTGCTTCTACCACGTGGCCTCATCTGTGGCCACCGGACTTCTGGGTCCCCAACCCCAATAGGAAATAGGAATCCATGGGAATTTCCGCCTAAAATTCTGGGAAGGTAAGGGAGACAGGGTCACACACAGATCCACAGGCTGAGCAGACCTCCGGGTTTAAAGCACCTGCGTATTTCCACAGCAGCCCAACCCAGTTGCCTCCGTAAGAGACCGAGGGGCGGAGCCTGTGCGCTAAGGAGCCCCTCTTTGTCATGCTCTCCTGGCTGTGCTCCCAGGCCCTCTAATGCTCTGTGAGCCTGAGTTCTCTGTGAATGGAGCATAGAGCATATGTTATTTCTGAAGATTCAACGATGAGTCTGTGGTAGCTGACATCCAGTAGATGCCCACTAGCTGCTTGTTTAGGGAAGAGGAGGGTCGCAGACAGCTGGTTAGCAAAGGTGCCTCCTAGGCCGTTAGGAAGGGAGAGAAGGGTGGCGTTCCATACTGCTGTAACAGGAGCTGATGCCTGTGTTGGACCGTGTCGGGGAAACCCAAGAGGGCAGTGGGTGGGGCCTAAAGAGAGGTGCACCCCCAGGAAGCATTACACCGAGGAAACTGAGACACTGCATTTATCCTTCCTCCCACTCACACAGACCGTGAGTTGGTGTGTAGACCCATTCCAGAACGGTCCAGGAGATGGTGGTCCCGAGGTGGGAGTAGGAAGGAAGCACCTAGGGCCTAGGTAGGACCTCTGGGGTTAGACGAATGTCCTCAGGGCAGAAGCACCAATTGCTGGACTGAGGAACAGGGACATCAGTGTGAGGGCTTGCCTGGGGCTCCCTGTTGTCTCCTTGTACCCTGGACACTCCATTCACTATAGCTCCCTCGGGGAATTCCTGGCTCTCTGGCTCCTACCATAGGGAAGCAGGGTCTAGTGGCCAGTGTATGCCATGGGCCTGCCTGCCGGTTTTTTTTTTTTTTTTTTATTTTGCAGCAACACCTGTTGCTGTCTGCTAACAGGCTTCTCTTTAGTTACTCTCTGCCCTTCCTCTCCCCAGGATGCACACACTTTTGGAGATCTCAGGAGAGACTTAGCTCTCAGGGCTCCACCCAGAGGTCCCAGGAAGGCCAAGGTGACTCATGCAGAAAAGGTCTCTGAAGACACAACTTTCCTGCAGAGGACGGCGTGACACACTGTGTGCCCCAGCTACTCCGAGTTGAGGAGTAATGTAAGACACACACACACACACACACACACACACACACACACACACACAGATGACACATGGGGAAACACAAGGAAAAACAGTGACAAAGATACACATACACAGAAGCACATAGACATACTGACTCAGACACACAGACAGACACAGGTGTACACACACACACACAGGTGGCACATATGGGGAGACACAAAGAAAAACAGTGACACCCAGACACACAGGTGCACATAGACATACTCGCACAGACAGAGGCATACAAACACAGGCGACACACAAAGACTGCCATGGAAATACACATAGAAATACATACACACACACACACACACACACACACAAACACACGAAAGGAAACTGAGCCTCATTAGGCCTCTGCCTTATGACTATCTGGGCAGATACCCCACCCGGCTAGGTGGGGCTGCCCAAGGAGGACCCTGATGATGGCATATAGTCCCCGTCAGAACCCAGGAGATGGCTCTTGAGCAGTTTTGCTTTCAAGATGGAGCTCTAGTAAGCCAATGTGAAACATGTCAAGAGTGTACAGGCTCAGCAGAGGGGGTGGCATAGCTGTAAGGAGAGACTGCTACCTTATTAGGGTGGCCAGGGAAGGAGACCCACAGAGCTGGAGCTGAGTGAGGAGTGTGAGTGAGGGGCAGGAGGGAAAATGAGGCAGTGACAGTGTGGGGGGCTAAGGTGGCCACTTGGGAGGCCCACAGTGACTTATGTCTCATGTGAGGTAGGCCGTGGGAAGATAAGGACAGGGCTAGAATGGAGTCATGTGCCTAGCTGTTGTGCTAGTGGTTTGGCCACACAGCAGGGTAGAGATGGAGATGGTTCTGGAAAGGGGAAAGAGTTACAGGGTGACCAGAGGGGGGCTACCAGAGGCAAAGATGGACCTGGAGCCCCGGGATGGATTGGGGATTTCCACTTGCTCTAAGCAGGCTTGGTTCCAGGAACAGACCCAGTAGAGAAAACTAGAGACCTTAGAACAGGGCTGGGGCCAGGAGGGACAGGGCCCTGTAGGGAATGCAGCTAGAATAACCCCAAGCAAGAAATCCTAGGATTCCAAAGCATTTCCCAAAAGTCAAGAAGCACTCCAGGCCATTATGAGCAGCAGAAAGACGGGATAGAAGGGAGCAGAGCCTGAAGAAGGGAGTATTATTGTACCCCAAACAAGACCAAGGGTGTGGGAACGTCAGGCAGGGCAGCACGCAAAGCTGACCCTGCATTCACTGAGAGGATCCAAAAACATCTGGTCTCTTCCAGGTGCAGAGAGAGTTCTTAGTCCACAGAAAACTCCTCCCACAGAAAGAGACTCCTCTTGTTTCCAGAGCTTCCCAGGAGCCCTTCGTGTATCAGAACAGCTCAAAATAACAAGTATGCTAAAGACGGATGGTTAAGGCATATTCTTATCTCATGCAGTCATATAGAGGCATATCCACATATACATACATATCCCCTGTAGTCATAGGGACATCTTGATTCCTTGCAGTCATATGGGGACATATCCCTGTCCCTTGCACTCACGGGTCCACACCCTGCTCCTGCACTCATATGGGGGCATATCCTGGACCCCTACAGTCATATGGGATCTTACCCTGGTGTCTCATAGCCATATCTGTCACCTTATTCTGACTTTGACATGTGAGAGAGAGCAGAGAAGTGAGGTTGAGTCTGGGGATGCTGGTAGCGTATCTTTTCTGTTGCTGGGAGGTTGAGGGAACTTGGGGTCTGCCCTTGACTTGGGAGTTCACGGAGTTCTCTGAATACACGTTAATGAGCACCTCTCACCGTCACCCATCACTCCACCAGCTTATGTCAAGAAGATCTGCCTGGGAAGACCCGGGTTGCCTGAGTCAGTACCCGCCTTTGCACTCAGGAAGGTGGCTGGGCACAGGGGTGGGACTCAGGGCCAGTGAGGACCTCCAGAAGGATCATGAAGGGACAGCAGGCACTTTGGGGGATTCCAGTGAGCTGGGGGCAGGGCCCTATGGGCAGAGATGGACTACATACAAGATTAGAGCGGAGCTCTGTCACTAGGGGGACAGTAGGTTGAGATGCCGTCTCTTCACTTCTGCTCCCAGTTGTTCATTGCTCTTGAGACTCCTGGAATCAGAGAAGATGTATGTCCTGAAATGTGGCTGGCCTCTTTGGGGGCCCATGACTGGTCTTAGTAGCAAGGCTGCTTGTAGGTGGCACAGAAGCACAGGTCCAGGGAGCAGCAGCCTCCATGTGATAAAGAAAGAAAGCTGGGTGTGCATGGCTGCTTAGAATGATGGAACATGGCTGAAAAAAAAAATCCAGGCAGTGGTTATCCAGGCATGGATGGCACCGTAGCAAAGGGAAGAGACTTGGGCTAGGACGTTTCAGTGTACAGTGGGCTGGAGCTGGCCCACCTAGGTGCGATGGCCAGTAGGACGCACTGTCCGTGTGCAGAGGGACTCCAGGTTCTTGCAGGCTCACTGAGGCCAATCAGTTGTGGGATGCCAAATATTCCTATCAAACAGGTAGAGGACAGACTGGATAGGTCCAGGACCCCTTCCTGGAGAAGAGGAGAAGAATAATCGGAGAGCTGTCCTGCCCCCCTGGACTCCCCACCTTGGGAGGCCTTGGAGCTGCAGTAGAGAGGGGAACATTGGCTCACACAGTCCTGCACTCATAGGACTCTGGTGTCTCTCTCCTTGAGGCTTGTTCACCTTACCCACAAATCTCGCAGCGATTGGGGAAACAGGCCCTGGTATTGGATTTACCTTGCAAATCTAGTCAAAGTTCTCAGGGGGAGAAAAGACCTCAGTGGAATCTGCATCCCCCGGACTGAGTCTGAGGGACTAGGGGAGGTGGATTCGGGCATGACTGGCAGCTCTTAGGATGGATATGCAAGGCCTTTGACTATCCCATTGGTTAGCATCTGAGACATCCTTTCCCCAGCCATAGTCCAAGGATTCTGAAAAAAACAAAAACAGTAGGACTCTAAGAAAAAGCAACAAATCCAGAAGCCAAAGGGGGTTTGGGGACACAGGCTTAGTAGGAGTGCTGGGGAGACTGAGGCAAGAAGAGGTTCCAGTACAGCCTGAGCTACTGAGATATCAAGGAAAACTTGGCTCAAGAAAACATCATCAAAAACAACCTGAAATCACACAAATATAACAACTGAGAAGCTCAACTTTATACATTTTGTATGCTTTAAGTACAGGGTTTACTCCCCCCATCATACAGGAAGTAGTTATAAAAACTGACCATCTTTGGATTATAATAAAACTGTCGAGGAATCCAAAGGGCTGGTAAAGTTCCATGTATTCATTGAGCTGTGCAGATATGCATGTGGAAGGTACGTGTATATTATGCATACACATGTGTGCACTAAAGATGTTCCTGGCATGTATGCATTGCCTGGAGCATCTTCAGTGTACACAGGCATGCTGAATAAGCCCTGGGCAGATGCACATGTGTATGTGCATGCTAGGATGTGCTGCACAGGTGTACATGCATGTCTAGCAGACTCACTTAGCAGGGTCGTGTGACTCCCAGAACCCTAAGGCACTGGGATAGCGTGGACGCTAACCTTTAGAAATATTTCCACCTGGATATTGGTATCACAAATAAAAACACAGTTTCTAGGCGATAAAAGAATTTGAAAGAGAAATTAGAGACTATTTAAAAATGCGCAAAACCTATTAAAATCTGTAAAAAGCCGCTGCAGAGGGACTCGGAGGAAAGCCAGAGGGGGGTTTCTTTTATTAGAAGTGATAATGACTCAAAATGGATGGATTGAGCTTTCAGCCTGAGAAAGTAGAAAAAAAGCAGTAAAATCTGCCTCTGAAGAAGGGATGGATTTACACAGAACAGATGGAAATGAACACAAAGGAAAAGAAATAGTGGTGGGGTTGGTTAGAAAAGTGAAGGCCAGGGTTGGAGAAATGACTCAGCTGGTAAAGGCTAGGCTCACCACCAACACATAAAAAAAGTGAAGGTCCGGGGTTGGCAAGATGGCTCAGTGAGTAAGGGCACTTGCTGCCAAGCCTGGGACCTGTGTGGCAAAGGGAAAGAGCCAGCTTTTTCTAATTGTCCTCTAACCTCCATACATGCTGCATTGTGAGGGAGCATGCGTGTACACACGGTTTTTTTTTTTAATGCAATTAATTTTAAGTGAAGGCTAGTCAGGCATGGTAGTACACACCTGTAATCCCAGCACCCAGAGGTGGAATTGGGAGGATTAGGAGTTCAAAGTCATTCTTGGATACATAGTGAATTGGAAGCTAGCTCTGGTCAAATAAAAAAAGCAAAGTAGTGGAAACAGAGCCATCACGCCAGGATTCTGTACCCAGCCCAGATGGAAGTCTCACCTGCTTCACAGAGCTAACAGAACACTACCGTTGAGCTTCAGCAAATCGGAACAGCAGGGTCACCTTACTGTGGCTAAGGCATCTACGGGGTCTGTGGAGCCCCTGGGTGCTTGCTTCATGGGGAAGGGCTGTGGGAACACACCCCACGCATGACTTCATTCCTCGGAACTTTCCTGGGGCATTTCCTGGGACCACCTCTGACGGTGACCTTGATTGTACCTCCTGCTCTCTCTCCCGAGTGGGACCTGGTGCCTCATGTCCACCAGGCAAACACAGCATCACTGAGTTACACCCCTAACCATTTTTTAAAAATCTGTTTTGAGACAAAATCTTTCTATGTTGTCCAGGCTGGCTTGGAACTTGCAAGTACCCTGCTGCTTCAGCCTCCAGAGTACTGGGATGGCAGGTGTGGGTCACCGTGTCCAGCCCCCAAGACTACCTTTGCTGCTCTTTAGGTTTCTTGGCAGGCTTCCATTTTTGTTCCTGCCCTGGATGAGCTGGCTGTGGTTACACCCGCGGTCCTCCCAAATTTGTGTCACGCTTGGTCACCCTGATCAGTGCTCGACACTGCAAGAGCCTCCACACATCCACGGCCGAGTGTCCCCAGCACTGCAGCTCCCGTGCAGCTCCTAGTCCACCATTTACTTAGCCCACGATTACCAAGGCGCAAAGCCATGCTTGATGAAAGCCCTGTGAACTCAATTTCCAAAAGAAGCTAGTGCTCAGCACCAACTCCAGTGTGTGCAGCCTCTCTCTCCCTCCCTCCCTCTCTCTCTCTCTCTCAGGTCAGTGACAGCAGCCGCTGAATCAGCCTCCTGGGTTCCCCTCTGGTCCCAACCAGGACCATCACCCCTTCTGCACCCACACAGTTGACAGTCTCACTGAGAGGAATTGCCCAGGCTGATGCTCTGAATCAGCCTCCTGGGTTCCCCTCTGGTCCCAACCAGGACCATCACCCCTTCTGCACCCACACGGTTGACAGTCTCACTGAGAGGAATTGCCCAGGCTGATGCTCTACTCCAAGCTGTGCCCTTAACTTCCTTCTTGGAGTGAAAGCCTTGGTTGTGACTCCTGGAACACCCTACCTTTCCAAACTATCTGTCTTTCCTACTTACTGGACAGGCAGGTTTCTACCTTAGGATCTTTGCATGGCTGTTGTCCTGCCTGAAGCAGTTTTTCTGCACATAGCAGGTGCAAGCTCCCTTGCTTTCACACAGATCTTCATAGAAATGCCACATTTTACCAAAAGGGTCTTCTCCGCCACCCTACCCCACCCTTGGAACCCTCTTTGTCCCTTATCAGGCTTCATTGTCCCCATAACCTCACCACCAGTACTTGAAATGTTTATGTGATCTGTGTCTTCATTTACGCACTACGCATGTACTCGTGTGGTGGCTCATGTTTATCTATGTTGTGCCTGAAAGGGTGAGAGTTGCAGAGAGGCCGCGAGCCCCCTGACCCCACTGTCCACCCTACAGAGGACACAGATCAGCTCCTTGGGGGTCGACTTGATGATAGTCTACTTTCATTGAGCTGCAGATGCCTGGGTTCTGAAGGTCGGGGTCTGTTGGTGGGCAGGGTGGGTGCTCTGGCTCCCATATTGCATTGCTCCAGTCCCTTCGGAAGAGCAGAGTCAAGGGTTCTCAAGATTCTAGAAATACATGACCTTTGTTGGTGAGTACTGGGTAATGTCTGGTTGTATGTGAGATTACAAGTTCTTGGGTTTAGCCTTGAAGGAGGGGGAAAAGGGGACTCAGATTCTAGGATGTGTGTTGTGTGCTGAGGTAGAGGGTGCAGGGACTGAGTTGTCACTGACCAGGAGACTGGTTGGTTTCTGCTTAACTATTATGCACACACACACACACACACACACACACACACACACACACACACACACACACACTTGCCACTGTGTGGTCTGTGTGTGGGGGGGGGGCTTTGCCTTGCACACACGCATGCAGGTACAAGAGAGAAGGGGATGTGTACATGACACGTGTGCATGTCAAGGCCAGAGGTCAGCCTCAGGTACCATCACTTTGTTTTTGTAAGACAAGGTTGCCCCAGGCATCTGCCCGTTTCTGCCTTCTCAGCCCTAGCACTATAAGCATGTCTTTTCACGCCACATTTAAAAAACATCTGGGGGTTGACCCTAAGTCCTCATGCTTGCAAAGTCAGTACTTTACTGACTCAGGCCCTTTCTTGTTTCTTATTAAAGCTGCCTCGGATGACAGGTGGGGAGGTCAGTGACCACATCAACTCTGCTGCCTTAGCTCTGCCTCCTGTGAGTCCCACACAACAGGCTTCACTCTGACCTCTAAGGGCCCTTCCCTTGTCTTGCTAGAACTCACCAAAAGCCCCTCCGTGCTTCTGAGACACTCTGGCCAGAGCTGAGTGGAGGGAGGCCGAGCAAGGCAGAGGAGCTCCGTGGCCTCAAATTACCATGAAAGATGGAAAGGTGGGCAGACCCTGGCAGGAAGAGGGGCTACACCCCCAGAACTCAGCTTTGCCGGTCAGGCCTTGCCCGGGTCAGCCCATACACAGGACACCACTTGTTTTTAGGGCCCTGCTTCCTTCTGGGATATGCTTTGCTCTCCTCACTCACATGCGGGAGGTGCAGGTGAGGAAGGAAAGAAGGGAATGAAGATGAGTAAGATCCTTCAGATTCTGGTATCAGGGAAGGTTGGGCAGGGCCCTGGTTAGCTGAGGAACATGGCACCTGGTGACAAATCTGGCCCCCTGTAAGTGATACTGAGTGTAGGGGTCTAGGATCTCTTGGCTTCGGCATTTCCTCCTTGGAAAGAAAGTCCTTCCATGCCATGGTGTAGACTGAGGCACGACTATCACATGGCTGTTCACAGGGAAATGCAGGGTCCTCTGCCTGGTACCATGCTGGGCCCGAAATCAGGGCTGGAGATGGGTACCCCAAGCTCACAACCATACACACCCCTCACTCTGTTCCTAGAGTCAATATGTTAAAGCCAAGGAGATTTATTCAAAACGGTCATATTGAAGATGAACCAAGAGATCCAGTGATGCCCCAAGTCCATTATTGGGATCCTAGGATGATGGTCAGGTTTAAATAGAGGCAAAGAGGTATACATGGCCAAGGAGTGCTGGCCAAGGTGTGGTCCTGTCCATCATCATTGTCGCTTCTCCAGTCCCCCTGCAAGTTAGTAACTTGTTAGAATGGCATGCAATCTCTTTCTAGGAGACAGATTTCACATTGTCTGGCCCTGGCTTCAGCCTTTTCCTTCTCCCAGTATGTAACTCCTGGGGGGAAATTCCAGTACCTTGGCAGCCATTGTTTCAATAGTCAGATAGCCAAAGGGATGGACAGATGTGTCTCTTTAGAAAATCTCCACTGGTGAGATTGTAACATCCACGTTTAGGTTCCATCGGGCTTCCCTGTACCCAGCTTCCCATGGGACAGTGGGGCTAGTGCTCTCACCCCTCAAGTCTGTTGGGATTCACTGTCCATCACAACGTGAACACCCAAGCTCTGAGGGACCAGGTGTGCCCGGTGAGTTCCCGGGAACTGCATCTGCTTCTCATGGTGTAGAGCCTCCAGACTGCTCCACTCCCTCAAAGGCACATTTGCCAACATCAGCCAAGCGCCAGGTTCTGGCCTCAGGTTATTCTATGTGCTGCTTCTGTCCTGAGACTTCCCAGCCAGCAGACACTGAGCTAGAAGTACAGGAGGGGAGGGGAGCCATATGAGGAGTAAGCCTTGAGGGCGGAGAGACCCAGCAGAGGGTGAATGTGTCCCCAGCCTGGATTAGAGCAATGGCCCCTCTGAAGAGCAGGTGGAGACCCTTGGGTTGGTGCAGTGGGTGGCAGAAGCAGCATTTCTCACGGACATTTTTACCTAGCTGCTGGGGCTCCTGGGGCTGGCTCAGCCTCACTGTGGGTCTGGCGTGGCAGGGAGTAGGGGACTGCAGACTGTAGCCATTTGGCAGAGAAAGATTGGAAGCCCTTCCCGACCTGGGCTTCCCACAACAGATAGCATGCTCAGGCCAGTTTGCAAAGAAAGACTGGAAGGCCTTCATCACCTGAGCTTCATGAATGAACAAAGCCTGTGTGAGATGAACCACTGTGTTCAATAAAAGGCAGACACCGCCAAAATAGCCTATCAAGGATCGTGTGTCTCACAGCCAATGGCTTTTGAGGATTTCCCCTCCGCTCACTAGCTACACTTTAGGGAGCACTTTCCCTTTCTTATTAAGTGTTTTTTTTTCCCCTCTATTTCTAACCGTGAGCCTCTGGTATTATCCTTTGTCCTGGGATTTAAGAGCTTGGAATTGCATGCCCTCTGGACTCAATCAGCCAGACACTAAGTATATTTTTCCTTCTCTTTCTCTCTTTTTTTTTCTTCAGACATTGGCTAAAAGCCTAAGCATGCTTTCCCTGGTGGCCTGGCCTTTCTCGTGCCTCACTCTGACCTTAGTGCCTGATTTAAAAGGCTCTCAGCCTTGTTTCTCCTCTCAGCAAACTGCAGGGTTTGCATTTTCCTTCCCCGTTCTTTCTCTCAAATTCTACTAAAGTTGTCCTGGAGATTCCTGATTCTAAATTATTTCATTAAAGAGACTAAGAACCCCAAAGGGAATCTGAATTCCCAGACAATATCAGCAGCCTGTAATCATGCTAGGAGGCAGCTCCAGAACCAAATAGAGAGATGTGTGAAGAGTATCGGGAAGGGGGCTGTTGCTGAATCTTCCAAAAGCTGTAGACCCACAGCACAGGGGTCAGAGTGTGTGGATGGAGACCCAAGGATGCAAGATGTCATGTAGGTTGCTGGATTCCTTAACAGGTAGATTCAACGATCTTCCAATCTTTCCTGGCCTGGAGAAGCAAAGTGGATTAAGACCCGCAAGACACTTTATCTCAAGTTGTTCACAATGTCATTCCTTCCCTGCCTCAGGCACCAGCATCACCCCAGAAGGAGGCATTCGGTAAAATTAAAAGACATTCGCTGCATATTACTTTATGCATGAATGCAATCTGAAGGTTTGGTGATTAGAGTGGGAAAATGCAAATATCAGATAAATGAGATTGAATATTTAGAAGCAAATGTAAAATTCAAGTGGGTGAGTAAATCACAGGGAACCTCACTGGTGCCCTCAGTGTCGGACCTGGAGCTGGCACAGGCGTCTGGTGTGCAGACAGCAGGACTCCACACTTAATAGTAGCACCCCTCATGGGGTGAATGTGATGCCAGGTGAGGGGAGAGATGGTCCATCTGCATGCCCCACCGTCAGTGTCCAGCCACCCGTTCCTGCTTTCCTCCCCTGCCAAACCCTGAGAATCCCCCTCCTGTGAGGGGGATCAAGACCAGAAGGCTCCAAGTTAGGGTCATACATCCCACTAGGAGAACCAGCTTTTTCCAATACCACCCACCCCTGAGAAAACAAGTAACCGTGAACTTGCAACAATTTTTCTTTCCAGGATCCTAGAGGATCGGGAGGCGGACACAGCTTCTAGCCACCTGAATGTGTCTGATAGCAAAGGCCTGGGTGAGCACAATTCCGTTATTCATTTTCAGAGAGCAAGTCCCACAACTGATCAGCATGACACAGATGCTTTAGTGCCAAAGAGGGGACCAGGCACTGTCACTGGAATAGTGCTGGGTGTGAAATTATTGCACACAGATAAATTCTGCAAACAGCTGCCTGCAATAGCATTTATGTTGGAAAGTGTGCACGAGGTCATTATCCAGGGTTTTATAGGCCATTGCTTGGCTCAGCCCCAGGGCTGCTTATGGCTTTGTAGAAAGGCAGCATCGCACTTTATGAGTGACAGATGGCGTTTATCACACCTTGCATGATTGTTCATGGAGATGGGGCTGGGGGGCCCTGCAGGTGGGACCTGAGTGGGTGCCCATGGGCAGAGCCGCACTAGCCAGAGAGGGGACTCTGCTCTTGCTCCAGCTGCCCCACTGGCTGAGTGAGTCACAGTCACAGCCTTGTCACTGTGCCTTAGGCGTTCTCAGCTCTGGGGAAGGCCAGTCTAGACTGTGTCTCGGAGCTGGCTTTCTTGCCTCATCTCTTTGGCTCTAAGGCACCTGTATGGACTTCCTTGTTCAGACCTTACTCTCCTTGAAGAGGGTCAATCAGAGGCCTGAGTTCCCCACCCAGGCCACATCGAGCAGTAAAGTTCACGGTCTCTTCTGTTGCCTCAGTCTGGCTGGATGCAGGCTGAACAGTCCTTTGGGTTCAGGATGACAGCTGCTCAGAGCTGCCTGGTACAGCTTTGCAGATATCCCAACAGAACTAGGAAAGCAGGTTCAATTTGCTTGGCTCAAACAGCTTCAACACCACTGACAGCTAGCAGCTCCTTGTTGCTCCTCTGTTCCATAGGCTCAAGGAAATATGGTGTGGGAAGCTGGGGCTGGGCTTCTGCTGATAGAGTGTGCGCCTAGCTTGCACAAAACCCTGGGTTCCATCCCACGCATTGCTTAAGCCAAGCAGAGGGGTAAATGGAGGAAGATGTGGAGATGGGGTGGGGATCAGAAGTTCAAGGTCATCCTCAGTTGTATAATGAACTGGAGCCATCCTGGGAAACATGAGACCATTTCTCAAATAAACAAATAAGTAAATAGGTGGATAAATAAGAGCAGGCCGGAGAGATGAGTCATTAGTTAAGTGCACTTTATGCTTTTTGCAGAGGACATAGATCTGGTTTCCAACACCCATGAGGTAGTTCACAACCATCCATAACTCCAGTTCTATGGAAGCCCACACTGTATTCTGATCTCTGTGGGCATCAAACACACATGTGGTGTACATACATACATGCAGGCAAAACACTCAGACACATGGCATAAAAAAATCTTATTTTTTAAAAAAAGGAAGTATGACAGATCACATGCTCAGAAGGGCAAGGGACATGTGGCTCACTCTTGACTCCATCACTGAATCTTGGGGTTCATACCACACAGAGCCCAGGACTCCTGAGAGCCCCCAAAGCTTCCTTAAGCCTGCACACATGGGGACCTCTCTCCTTGTGCCTCTGGGTGGTGCAGCTCTAGGCTGCTGTCCTCTGAGATGATCTGAACCATCCACACTCCTTTCAAAGTCAATGGCTTCCCCCCACTGAAGCACAGTGGGTGATTTAGTTTATCGGTGGACATGGGGGATCCCAGGATCGTGGGATGTCAGGTGCTCTTTAGAAAATACCCTGGCCTTCATGGAGATGATCTGAAGTATCCAGAGCTTTGGCCATTGATTGCCACAGGGATGGAGGGTTGCTTGGGTTCTCACCAGGAAATGTAGTTCCTTCCTCCAGCTCTGACGGTCTCTCTGGTCCCCTCCCCACAGGCATCATTTTCCATCTACAGCTCCAATGATGATATCCAGGTGGATGGATCTGTGTACTCTGGGGACTGGCTGAGATTTGTGGGGGGCATGTGGTCATGCAGCAGGGCATCTGGGTCCTCACATTATGCCAACACCCAGGCAGACAGCTTGTTTCTGCCAGAGGCTTCAGGATGAAGCTCCTCAGAGATGGTTGCTTAGATGTGTCAGGGGCTCAGGGATGAAGACACACTGGTTAATTTTTGTCAGTTTGACACAAACCCAGGCATGTCTGGGAAGAAGGAACCTCAGGTGAGGAACTGCCTTCTTCATATGGCATGTGAGGCATTTTGTGGCTTGCTGACTGATGGGAGAGGGCCCGGTATATTTTGGGTGTTGCTGTCCCTGGGCAGATGATTCTGGGTTCTGTAAGGAGGGTAGTGAAACAGGCCAGTAAGCAGCATTCCTCCAGGGTCTCATTTTCAGGTCTGCGTCGTGTTCCTGTCCTGATTTCCCTCAGTGATGGACTGCGACCCTTAAGCTAAAGTAAACCTCTGTCCTCACTGGTTATTTTCTGGCCAGTGCTTTCTTACGGCATCAGAGAAGCAAATCAAACAAGGACAGAACACCCAGAGTCCAGTGGTACCCTGAAACTCGGGAGGGAAATAGTGAGAGTTGGTCTTGATTGTCAATTTGGTGGGAATTTAGAATTATTGTGGAAACAATCTCTGGGCAAGTCACAGAGGGAGTTTCTAGGCTGGGTAAATTGAGGTGGAAGACCTGCCCTGGATGTCGGTGGCACTGTTCCATGAGCAGGGGTACTGGACTGAATAAAAACGAGAGAGCAGTCTGCGCACCAGCATCCATCCCTCCCTGCTTCCCGACTGCGGATGCCACGGGACCAGGCACCTCCTGCTGCCGTGCCCTCTCCATCATGAGTGACTGTAACCTTGGACTGTGAGCCCCAGTAGACCCTTCCCGAAGTTGCCTTTCTCAGGTGTTTGTCACGGACATGGAGGTAACTAGTAAAGGAGCTGTGTCCCAGTCAGGTGTGTTCTGGAGGACCCTGCCCAGAGGAACACTGGGAAAGAGAGTCACAACACAGAGACAAGACACTGGAGCAGGACTCTGAGGGGCTGGGGACCGGGAGGGTTCCACTAGGAGGCAGTTGTCTGTCTTTAACTGTTCCAGCCATGCTGCGTGGCATTCCCTCTCCCTTTGAAGGGTCTTTGCCTATGATCGTTAGGCACTGGCTGTTGTGCTGGTGCTATGTGGCCCTATTCTGGGGAGCCCCATCTGGTAACGGGATGGATGTGAGGGATGACAGCCCACTGCAGGGATCTGGGATTCCAGGAGTCCACAGCAGCGGCTATGCAACTTGGCACGGGTGGGAGGAACAGGACAGAGGATCCATATGACCATCCAAGGTCCATATGACCAGGAGACTGCTGCTGCCAAGCCATGCCCTGTAGAGTATACCAGGAAGGAGGTAGGGATGGACAGAATCATGTCAGGTGGGGGAGGGCAGCGGGCAGAGGTTCTTCGGGCAGAGGTTTGTATTTGGATTTTTCAACTCTGAAGAAGACCTGGATTCCTGTGTGGAAACTCCCTGTGTAGAGACTAGAGCAGAAGGAGGAGGAAGATGGGGTGGTTCCACCCAGGATCATTGGATAGGGTGGGGGCAGGGCTTGCAGAACAAAAGAACCTTCTTCGGGCTTGAGTGAGCAGGGAGGCTGGTGGTAGTGGTGGGGGTACCCCATTCTATCACCCTTCTGCCCTGGCTCTGCAGCAGTCTCCTGGTCATATGGACCTTGGATGGTCATATGGATCCTCTGTCCTGTCCCTCCTACCCAGTGCCAAGTTGCATAGCCGCTGCTGTGGACTCCTGGAATCCCAGATCCCTGCAGTGGGCTGTCATCCCTCACATCCATCCCGTTACCAGATGGGGCTCCCCAGAATAGGGCCACATAGTACCAGCACAACAGCCATCTGACAGTGTTCAAGTTGCTACCTAAGAGGCCTATGCTCCCCGACCCAAATTTAAACATCCATTTTACTCTAGTGTTGTAGCTCAGTTGGTAAAACATTTGCCTAGCACGCAGGAAGTCCCAGGTTCCATCCTCAGCACTGTATAAATTACATGGTAGTTTTTATGCTCATAACCCCAGAACTGGGGACATGGAGAGAAGGATCAGAGATTTGAGGCCAGCACGGGTTACATGAGACTCTGTGCCATTTTAATTTCTCTTAGATTAAATGAAACCATCTTACCCCGGAGTGGCCCGAGGGCTGTTTCAGGCAGCTCTCAAGCTTGGCTTCTTGCAGAAGGAAAGTACAACTCAGTGTTTTGGGTTTTTCAATTACTTTCTTAACATAGATGCACCCATGTGCATGCCCATTATCGAAGTTCTGCTGCAGATGCTGGCTGGATGTATCCTATTCCACAGAGCAATGTGCACCTTGGATGCCCAGTTGTCCCTAAGAGGGGCTCCCATGAGCTGCAAAGTGTTTTCTTACAGATTTGCTCAGGCCTGTGACTCATATCAGGTCCTTTTCCAAACAAGGGCCCTGGCTGCTTACAGGCCAGCTGCTCTGCTACGTCAGGGAACTGTGGAGATGGGGAATGGTTGCACCTTTGCAGTAGGGTGCACTGTAGTCTCCTGGGCCCAGTAAAATGAGTAGCTTGCAGCACAGAGGGCAGCAACCTGCTCTCTCTAGACCCAAGGAGCCCCAGGGAGCTGGGGATGAGCATGTTTTCTTCCAACAGTTTACTGGGATTGACGGGGTTGCTGAGGCCACCACGATCGTCCTCTACAGGTTGAGAATGGTGTTCCCAACTGAGAGACCCTAAGAAGGAGACAGTTGTGGAAATTACTTTAACTATTTAAAGATGTATTACATTTGTTTATGCTGCAGAATGTTACTTTAACTCTGTAAAGGTGTGTTACATTTGCTTATGCTGCATTTGTTTAACGATGTAAGGATGTGTGTGTTTAATTATGTAAGGATGTGTTGCATTTGTTGCACCTTGCCTGCCTAAGGCACCTGATTGGTCTAATAAAAAGCTGAATGGCCAATAGCTAGGCAGAAGAGGGATAGGTGAGACTGGCAGGCAGGGAGAATAAATAGGAGGAGAAATATAGGCTCTGGAAAGGAACAAGAGAAAAGAGAGAAGGGAATGAGGGAAGAAGATGAGGGGAAAAGAGAGGGACACGTCTGGGGCCAGAAACCAGGCAGCCAGAAGGGGCCCGAGGGCAAGTACCAGCCAGCCAGACAGGAGGAGCAGTGAAAGCAAGACATACAGAAGGAAAGAAAAGTAAAAAGTTCCGAGGCAAAAGGTAGATAAAGAGAAACAGGTTAATTTTAGTTAAAAGAGCTAGCCAGAAATAAGCCTAAGCCAGGCCGAGCGTTCATAATTAATAAGAAATCTCTGTGTCATAATTTGGGAGCTGGTTGATGGCCCAAAAGAGAAATCTGCCACAAGTCCCCAATAGGACAATTAAGGACACAGTTATTAGTGAAAAACAGACAATGTGGCCATATTGGGAAGAGGAACAAAAGGGTTCAGTGATACCCCCCTCCCCAAGCAAAAAGCATAAACAGTCCTGGTAACCATTGACTAGCTCTAGGCTCACCTCTAAGGGGTCTGATTAGTTTTCTGAACTGTGTGAAATTTCTTTCCTAGAGACAAGATTCCCCCTCCCCCCATGGTTGCCACTAGGTCTTCAACCTTACTGTACTGTTTTTGCTCAGGGTGAGACTCCTGGGGAAATGCTAATTTCTTGGGCCCATTGTTTTAATAGTCTGGTAGCCACAGGCAGGAGCACAAGTGTCCTTTTAGAATATCTTCATTCAAGAATGTTAGAGACTTTCTCCCCACCCCAGACTCTAACTCCCCATAGGCTGCAGCATTCCTGCCCTATCCTGGGCCCAAGGATATACTTGGGACCAGCCAGCCAATAGCAGTACTCTTCATAAAGGAATCAGAGCCTGAGTACAAATGGGCCAAGCAGAGAGCCGTATGAGGACCACTTTTAGGGACCAAGACCCAGTAGGGGCAGCCCAGGCTCCACCAGGTCAATAGTGCTCCAGTGACAGAGCCTCAAGGGACCCCTTCCAGCCTATTCTACCAGACCACCAGGCTCAACGTCTGTCCTTGCTGCTGGGCCATGCTTACCCACAAACACCCACACCACCATGGCCTGGCACTTCAAACTGCAGGTGCAAAGATTTAAATAGCATCCAGAGAGGTCATAGTCTAGACTGTAAATACTGCATAATGAGAAACGGGAACCTGAGGACAGGAGTGACTTGGGTGCCCGAAGTGTTGCCAGGTGACACACACTTTCCAAATGATCCCACATCGTCAGATCCCAGCCCTCTGGCCTGTGTTTGACCCCATAGCCCTCCCCACAGGCCTTCCTTCTGCAGGGCAACAAGGAACTCAGCATCCCATAATAAAGCTGCTGCTTGTCCTGAGTACAGCAAAGATCTGAAATGCTCCCCTTCCCCAAATCTGGAGAGGGATTGGGTTGAATGAGCTGTCTCAGCCAGGCAGCCAAGGACCAGATATTACTGGTAGGGGGACTCGCTCTTGAACCCCAGTGAACTGACCCCCAAATATGTGGTTTACATAGCCTCCACCCCTTCCATGGTTCCAACACTGGCTCTCAGTGTTGTCCTTCGGCCACGGGGACTCTGGAGATGGAGGAACCAAGCTGCGTAACAGAGCCTAGAGCCAGAGTAAACCCCTCAACCGTAGAAGCGTCTCTGCTTGAGAACAAAGCAAGAATGTGGATTGTGGCCGGGGTTTGTTTTAGATGCCTGTGGAGCCAGCTGGATCTGAAGGCAAAAGCTATTTTCTGAAATCAGTGAATGTGGAGAAAGTGGAGCTGTCCTGATGACCCCAGACACGGCACTGTCCTACCACCCTGGGCCCTTGGCTCAGCCTCAAGCAGCTGTGCCTCTTACTGTCTGCCTTTCTTGGCCGAGGGCATGTGCTCCATGGTTCATTTGCCATGGGATGGAGGTGGGGATGGTGTGAAGAGGTGCAGGCGTCAGATATGGTGGTACACACCTGATTCTAGCACTTGGGGCTGAGGCAGGAAGATCGAGAGTTCAAGGTCAACCTGGGCTACTTAGCAAGCCCCTGCCTCAAAACATCCCCCTCTAGAAATGAAGAAAAAGAGAGAACACTCTCATCCCGTCCCCAAGACTGTGTTGCAATCCAGTAGTAGACAGAAGAGAAAGTGACCTTCCTGAGAAGCCCTGTCCTGCCCTCTTTCTCTGTATAGAGATAAGCAAGGGGTCAAGGGGCTGGGGGTGTAGCTCAGTTGGTAGAGGGACTCCTTGGCACTCACAAGGCCTTAGGTTCCATTCTCAGCACTGCATAAAACTGGGTGTAGTGGCTCAAGCCTTCGATCTCAATACTCAGAAGCTACAGGAAAGAGTATCAGGCATTTAGGGGCACCCTCAGCTACATAGTAAGTTTGAGGTAGCCTGGGATCCATGAGGTCCTATGTCGACAGACAGTCAACAAACAAAAAACAAACAAGCAAAAAAAAAAAAAAAAAAACAACCCAAGGGGTTAAAAAAACTTGGAATGCTGATGCAAAGAGTGAAGGGAAAGTGAGTGATTTTGAGCTCTTCGCAGGTGAGGAAACCCAAAGGGGCTTCTTAGAGGAAGCTCTGATGAGAAAGAAAACTCCTAGGCCACTCCTGGGGCATCCAGGCAGTTTATGGAGCCCCTTGTTTATGTCCTAGCCTGCCCACTTCCCAGCTGCCCAGGCCTTGCTGAGACACATCAAATGAGCCATTCCCCCACAGGGGTTAAAGCAGCCTCCATACTGTTAATGACAGGTCTTTATTGTAAGCATGATAATTATTATTAGTATTACTTTCCCTTAAATAAGGCAACTTGATTCCCGTTTGAAAGCTGTTAAATCCATCCCCGGTGCCCAGCTGCCTTCGAGCTGATGACCATCAACCAAGCAGCCAGCAGGACAGCTATATGGCGGCCTGATAGCTTTGAACACTTCACAGGCGCCTTGGCGGAGCTGCAGTGCGACCACAGCTGCTTGCTGCTGAAGCACAACTCCAGCTACAGATGACACTGTTCAAATAGCTTACACCCAGCCTTTTGCCTTTACAAGCCTCCCTAGTCCCCAGGCAGCCAGAGGAGGGACACGTCCTCTGGTGTCCTGTCAAAGACTGTGGTTAGTGCAAACATAACACTTCATTTGCATGTAGGACTGTGATTGGTGCAAGTAGTCACACCCCTTTTTTTCTGGCTCTATAAGCAGACTGTGGGCTCACTTTTCAAGTCAACCAGAAGACACCCTCCTGGACTCCCCTGTAGTATTGTAACAGTAGGTTGGTGGTCTTTTCTGATGGCCTTTCAATTTTTATCACTAGCAGCATGGCCTGAGCTGATAGCATGGGGGAGAGAAAACGGTGGAAGCCATGAGAGAGAGGCCAAGGGGCTTGAAAGAGCAAAGGCAACAGCACCATGAGTGGTGGTGGGAATAGAGAGTGAGAGAGGGCAGGGAGCCGAGGCTGAGAAAGGATGGATGACTCTGAACAGCCAGAGACGAGAAACTGCACATCACAGTGGCAGGGGGCATGTCAGGGAGCTATCAAGCCTTCAGGGCCAAAGGCTGAGGGTCCCAGCACCTGAGGCTGTTTTGGGAGCCGTGACACCCGCGGATGCTGCCCTTTCTCTTGCCTATTGCTGCTGTTCAAAGCTGAGGATGAGAAAAGCTGCCAAGCGCCAGGGTGGCTGGTGATTAAAGCCCAGAGCAATGAGTCTCCAGCTGGAGCACCCAGAGGCGTAAGCCTAAGGCTTCATGGGCTCCTGGTTCTCATTCCTCAGGGTTCTCTGGAGGAAAAGAACAATAGAATGAGGACTTCCTAGATGGCTTTCGTGATACAGGCTGGGTAGCCAACTGTGTCTGTCTGCATGCCAGGGAGGCTATGGAGCTGATAGCTGCTCAGTCCAAGAGTCTAGATGCCTTAGTAGTTCTCCTGATCTGATGTCCAAAGCCGGGAAGATTCCCAGTGAGCTGCTGGTCTTCAGTCCACATTGGAAGCCCAAAGAAATTGGTTTCTGATGTCAGTGGAGATCTATGGCTGTGCTGCCTCGAACACATCCAGTCTCATCAGGTGTTAGCAAAGGATGGTGGCAGCAGCAACACAGTAGATGTACTCATCAGCAAGAGCAAAAGTGGGCAGGTCAAAAACAACGCTGCTTCTTTCCCCTCAAACCTCTTTATATCTAGGCCAATGGTAGAGGGTGCTGCCCTCTCTGCAGAATGGTCTTCCCCGCTCAGTTAATGCTTCTGGGAAATACTCTCACAAGCCCGCCCAAAGGCTCATCTCTTGATTTCGGATCCAATCATGTTTATGAACAAAATTAACCACCACAGAGCTGTCAAGTCTCTGGCTCTTCTTGTACTTGGAGACTCAAGGGCCCTGAACTTCCAGCCTGGAAAGATGTTCTCCTCACCTACCCACTATTCCTGTGTGGATGGATCCGGGCTCCAGAGAGCACATTAATGACATGACCTTGAAGAAGAGGAGCTACCATTCTGCATTTGCTATCTGCAGCTCAGGCGTTTCTTTATGCTCATGGAACATGTATTAGGACCAAGGGACTTGGAGACTTCTGTCCCCAAGCAGCAGCTTCAGTTCCAGCATTAGTGATTGTGTGACAACCACTGTTACCTCTTGCTGAACAGAGCAGCCATTACCATCTTCATGAGAGCAGATGGAAGTACAAGAGACTCTAAAGATCGGGCTTGTTGGCCTTCCATCACTGAGGGAGGTGGTAGGGAAGGTCTTCACACCTCACCTAAGACTCTAGCTACGTCCTTCTGTAGCCGCTTCTCAGCTCTGTGCAATTCTGCCCCAGCTATATGTGGTCTTGGGAGTGTTAGAGTATTTAGAGGGTGAAAGATTAGCAGAAGGAGGAATTCCATTTATGCAGCTATGCAGAAGTCATCATCCATACTGAGGTGACATTTTCCAGTGATATGGCTGCTTCGGGGTCACCACATTCCTGTGGGTAACACCTCATTCATGCTCAATAAGTAAGCCCAATTAACTCATTGCTTACCATGTTAGACTTCAGTAGACTCCCATGCTGGTCTGTCATTGGTACCTTGTCTAGGTAAGATGATGCTCATTTGCATCTCCCTAGGAAACATTCACATGACACCCAGTTCCCCCTCAGACCAATATTAGCATCCAATCCCAGGAACACTGTCTCTAAAGTGCAAAGTAGAATGTTCAGGATTTACAGCCCCAGAGTGCAGGGGAACAGCTCCATGAAGCTTGAGTAAGTCAGGAATGTCACTGCCACCTTCATAATGGACAGAAGCACACCTGCTACTGGAGGACAGGAGAGAGGCCCTCAGGCCCTGGCTGGCTTTACCACCAAAGGCTGCCAGGGAGGTGTTAATGAGGACCTTGACTTTCCCTTTGCTTGTGTCCCCCAGGCTGGCTGATCCCCAGCCTCTGTGTAAAGGTTTCCATGTTCCCTTCCACTGTGGATACATACTTGTCTGCCATCTCTGCCCCTCCTTTGGTTCACGGGAGCTAGGCTGAGCAGCCAAAAATGCTTCCTATCACCACAGTCCAGCCACAAGGGTGGTTTGGGGAAATGACTTCTTGTCCCATTCAAATAGGACCACAGGGAACCACCCCACTGCCACTTCCTGTTGTTGAGTCTTCACTGGGGGTGGAGTTCCCAGGAGGCTGGAAAGGTCACTCAGGGTGTATGGTGGGGTCTGCGCACTGGTGAAGATGGTTAGCTACATCAGCTTGCAGAGCATCTGCAGCCGACAGACCTCAGACGGCAGCCCCTCAAGGGCCACAATCTCCTCCTGTTCCTTCCTATCTCCTGGCCAGTGGCGATGAGCAGACTTTTTTTTTTAGGTCTCTCAGTAGTTGTCCTTTTGCTCAGAGGGCTTAGATAGAGCTGGAAGAGGGGACTGAGTACAGCTCTGGGTTACACACTGGGTGGGTCAGAACTGGGGTGATGATGGCAGCCGTCTGCCCCTAGGTAACATATAGCCTGGCTGCCTCACCCATCTGCTGAACGGGTGCTGGTTTTAAAGTGGGGCTTGTGTACCCCTGGGAACTCTGCTTAGAGCACCTGAACATCAGCACGAGTGGTTTCCTGGAATTCTGGAAATTCAGGGAGCGTTGTGATGGGCTTTGCCTGAACCATCTTTCCTGGAGTTAGTGACCTAGCTTTCCCTACTGACCAGACATGATTTGCAGTGAGGATCTGTTGCAGAATGGGGTCCTCTGAGCAAAACAGCCACCATCTTCCTCAGCTCAGGTGTCTCGCTTCCAGGAGTTTAATACACTCTGGCCTATGGACTGTCGACATTCCCTCATAGGAGAAGGACATGGGGAGAGTCCCTGGGACTTTATCTGTAGTCCAACCCTCCAGTATATAAGCTAGGGAGGTTATTTGGAAAGGGCACTGCATTTATGTGGCTATGGGAAAGCCGTTCTTTGAGGTGTGGTGGTTTGGATGAAAATGACCCGTATAAGCTCATATATTTGATATATTTGATTAAAAGCCTTATCCCTCTGGAACTGTGTGCCCCAAATTAAAAGCTTTCTTTTCTAAGTGGCCTTTGGCCATGGTGTTTTGTCATGGAAATAGAAAGGTGACTATGACACAGGGTGAAGACTTTGCAGTGCAGCTGCTTTGGGGGATCATCCACTCTCCAGCCAGTCACCCCTTACCCATGCTCTGTAAACCTCACTAGTTCCCTAGGGTGAATTTTAGTGAAACTGTGCCTTGGTTTGTCCTTGAGACCTTATAAGGGGGAGCTGAATGTTTTTATACCTCTTCCCTGGGAAGGATTCCCTAAACAGACATCATGGACAGTGGGAAAATCAACCTTGCATGTATGTGTACATGTGTGCACATGTTTATGGATGTGGGCGTGTGTACAATGTATGCACATGCATATAGAGACCAGGGGTTAGCCTCTGGTATTATCCCTCAGGACAACAGTTTTACCTTGTTTCTCTAGGACTTGGGGCCTGTCAATTAGCCCAGGCTGGTCAGGGAGTCCCAGGGATCTTTCTGTCTACATCTACCCCTTGCTCAGATTACAGGTGAACATTCCTTGCCTGGCTTTGAATGTGGGTACTGGGGATCGAACTCAGGTCCTCACACTGACAGGGCAAGCACTTTTGAGACTGAATCATCTCTCCAGCCCTTGCTGCCGCTGCCTTAAAGGCACCTCGGCTTTCGGAGGTGCTGTTGTGAGTCCTGGCTCACCGCTGTTCCCTCCTGCCACAGCCACAGCTTCTAAAGATACCAGAAAGATGCCTGGGAGCCTGGGGAGGCAAAATTCACCAAACTGGAACTGCATTCACCAACCTTAGGGTGAAGCTGGCTGGCATGATCAGAGGGACAAAGGAGAAAACGTGAAAGCAGAAGGGCCAGTTGTCATGCCGACCAACACCCTGGGAACCAGCGTGAGATAAACCGCCCAGGGGTGAAAGACCTGTTCTAGGTGAGAATCACAGCAATTTGGTGACTCGCACAATCCTTCTGGGGCTAAGCAGAATCCTTCCATCAGTACTGAGCCAGCCAGAAACCAAAGTCACTATCACAGACGCCTATGTCTCTATTTTAATAAGTGGACTTAATCAATTGTTTAGAAAAATACAAAAGTATTTTGAGCAATGTGGACAGTTGTGTAGGGCTGGGTGTCTGAGCACACCGTCCATCCTTAGTTCATGTTCCTGCTGCATGAAAAGTCCTGAGAATCCCACACAGCCTGTTCCCTTTGCCGCAAACCTTCACGATGAGGTCACATCCCTCTCCATGGTGATGGTGGAATGTACCATCGAGGACTGGCCTGAGAGGTCTTGGTAGGCAACAATCTCGTGGCTATATGACCTCTCACTAAAAGACCCCCTGACTTTTCAGGAGTAGCCCAGAGACTTCTCCTTCAGGGAATTTAGTGAAGAGAAAGTAGATATTTTGGATCACAGGGAGTGGCTTTTGGTAGCTAGCACGCTGCAACACACACATGTTCACACACACATGCATACCCACGTACACTCCACACATGTTTGACCTGTGAATGCATGCGTGCCTAGAGCAAGCATGTGCCCAAGAGAGACCCTCCCAAGTGTCTTCTGTATCCCCATCTGCCTCCCACAGGGAAGGTGGTCACTCCCTTGTGATGAAATTGTGAATGGTGCTCAGGGGCTGTGGCGTAGGCAAGAATGCATTCCCAGAGCCATAGAGAGGGATGTCTGGTCAGGTACACAACACACACACACACAAACACACACACACACCTGAATGTATGTGCAAAGGCACACAATATATGTGCATACATAAGGAAATGACCTATGAGCACTCGTGTGTGTGTAGTTAAACATGTGTACAATCATGCACATACATGTACATGCATCTGTGCAGACGGTCATGCAAGTACTTGTATATGCACATGTGGAGCCACTCATACCCAACATCCAGAAGAATCAATGTACATAGAGGCTAAAGAGGAGGTGTCTCTGGCAGCCTCAGGAACTATCCAGAGCCTGAGAGGGTACCATATATAAGACATTTAACATATAGAGGTCTTGTCTCTGGGCACTTCCATGACTGGCTTTGCTGTTGCCCCACTGTAGACTGAGCTGGCTCAGTATCCTGGGCTCCCATCCTCAGCCTCACTTGTGACAAAACCTTTTCATGTATTTCCTAAGAATTGGGGTTGGGGAAAGTCTTCTATGTGTACCATGGCTAAAGGCAGAGGCATGGTTATGGGTCTAGGCTGAGCCCTAGTGTTTGCAGAGGTCAAAGTCAAAATCCTTGGAGAGCACACTTTAGGACCAAAGGTGGTATTACAGCTCAGCCCCAGGTGCCATAGATGGTGCCTGTCCTCTCTCTATGGTCTGGGACTCCAGTTGGAGCACAGGGTATGGTGGGTGTGAAGGTAGTAAAAGGAGGTGCATTGCCCTTGAGCTCTGAGGCAGGAGGAATCTGGGAGACCCGGTCTTTCACAATGCAGGCATGTCTTCCATCCTTATCATGAATTGCAATTCCTGCTCCCAGGAAGCTGGGGTCCTGTCCACCTTCACTCAGCCCCACCCTGAGGCACCTAGGACTATCAGAGTTGACCAGTGTCCCAGGCATCTGGTCTCCTAGGGGTCTTCTCACCCCTCCGTGGGGTGTGGTTAGCTTAGAGTGGGACTGCATGGGGCTTGCACCCTAGACTGGTGCATTATGCTGTCTTCCAGCTAGCTGCCAAGCTAGGTTACAAAGCACCTGGACTGGACTGCACATAGTGGCTGCCAGGCTGGAGCACAGGGCATGACGCACAGGGCAAACCAGGCAGAGCTGTTCTGCCACAAACACCTCTCCAGCTCTCCTTTATAAAGAAAAGAAAAAGTCAGAAACTTTCTCTCCAGGCCAAGGATAAATTAGCTAAGGACAAATGTGGCACGATGATCATTTATCATCCAGCCCAGAGAGGATGCTGGGAGCTGTCCTGGCCTGTGACTCAAGGTTAGAAGCCTTGCTTTCCCTCGTTATTTCTATTTTTAACAATTGCGTTCAGGCCTTCTGCAAAAATAGCAAGAGGTGAGACCATTTGGAGAGCTAACGCGTTCCCTTTTGTCAGGAAACCGCGGGATGCAGGGAAAACGCGGCCAGGACTTCAGCAAACACCACAGAGTCCTCCACCCACTGAGCTAAAACTGGCCCTGAGTGTCACTCTGATCCATGGCCAAAGACGGCAAGTGGATAAACTGAGGCCAGAGGGCAGTGGGTGTTTAAGGCTATTTGGGGAGTTAAGCCTCTGTTCAGTGCATGCAAATGCATGTATGCCTGGAACAAAAGTGTGCCCAACGGATCCTCCTTCAAATGCCTTCTACATTCCATATCAGCCTTCCAGAGTATGTGGTAATTTCCTTGTGATGGGATCCTGACTGGTACCCAGTTGTGGGGTAGGTGAGGATGCATCCCCAGAGGTTGCCCAGAAGATATGCCAACCACTCAGGGCAGAATGTAGAACCTCTGGCCATTTTGTCAAGCACAATAAGGGCTCTAGGGATGAGTCCTGGCTGTAGAATGTGATTGACAATGGGGTCCTGAGAGTCTGGCTAGAGAAAGGAGATAGAAGGACAGGGAGCCACTGTCTTTGTTCTACATTCTCTATTGCCCAGTGTTGGTGGCATATCCTCTGGGTAACCTCTAGATGTGCATCTTCACCTACCCCAAACTGGGTACCAGTCAGGGTCCCATCGCAAGGAAATTACCACGTATTCTGGAAGGCAGATAGGAATGTAGGAGGCACTTGAAGGGTCTGTTGAGCACACTTTTGCTCCAGGAATAGACACGTATGCAGGCACACATACGCTTGCATGAGTGGAACATTTGCGAGGTGTGCCGGCATATGCTGGCTTGGAAACGTGTGTATGTTGCAAGTGTGCTAGCCACTGTCAGAGAACCGGAACACTAAGCTTCTCCTCCAAGTGCCTCAGGAGGCTCTAGCCAAGATCTTTCTGCTCAGTGGGTGAGCATCGGCCCTTGTGCCTGAGGGGTGGCGGAGATCTAGTCAGCCTTGGGCCTGTGGACCTATGGTGTAGGGTCACTGAGTGGGGCCTTTGTACCCAGGTGCAGAGCCATGACCACATGGCCGGGCCCTGTGTGCACAGCAGGGCCTGCAGCCTCTTACATCCATCTCCTAAACGTCACACAGCTACTCTGGTCCCCTCTGCTCTGCTCATTCTCTGTCTCTCGCCCTGGGAGAAAGGGTTGGCCCAACATGACTGGAGGAAAGGCTCCTTAACCATTGCTCTGGTACTTTGTTATCCCCTGGGATCCTTAGAGAAAGACTGCTTGCAGCATTGGTGGTGTGGGGCCCTTGTCTTCTGTGCAGCCTTCCTAAGATGGATGTTGACCTGGATGTTGACCTGCTTGTCTATGACCCACTCCTGTGTGTGAATATTTTTTTCTGACTTCCTAAGTTTCTGACTGCCTGTATTGTACCCCTGATCCCCATGATGGGGCTAGTGTGATAGAGGGGCCTAGGGCACCTGCTGGAGCCTGTCTCCACTACTTTCTCCCAAGGCTTCTGCGGCAACTTGTACTGAGACCCCTATCAGGGGCTGATGACATACAGCCCAGTTGGCAGAGTATTGGGTCCATAGTTCTTCATAAACTAGGCACGGTTGGCTCTCTATAATCCCAGCATTTGGGAGGTAGAGGTAGGAGGATCAGAGAAGTTCAAGGTCATCCTTGGCTGAGTAGCAATTTAGTGTCTAGTCTAAGATATATGAGACCCTGACTCAAAAAACAAAAGGTCTTAGGAGGCAACTCAGTTGGTGGTGCAAACCCACAAACCCGAGTCGGAGCCTCAGAAATCACATTTTTAAAAAAGCTGGACTTGGTGTTGTGTGCTTGTAATCCCAGTCCAGGAGAAGCAAAACCAGTGAATTCCTGGTACTCACTGGCCAGCCAACTTAGGCTACGTGGTGAGTTATAGGCTACTGAGTGTTCCTACTTAAAAAGAAGGAAAGAAGGAAGGAAGGAAGAAAGGAAGGAAGGAAAAGATAGATGGAACCTGAGGAGAGACACTCAAGGTCACCCTCTACACATACACCACACACACACACACACACACACGCGCGCACGCGCACACACACACGTGAACCTGCATACATACACAGACACACGCACGTACACACACACACACACACACACACACACACACGACCAGGCTCCCACCAGCTCCATCCATAAGAAAGATTACATCAGAAAAAAGCAGTCTATGGTGGTAGAAATCAAGACAGTGTCATCTGGGGGGTGAGGGGACAGATGGCAATGGGGAGACCACGAGATGAAGGAATAGCTCAGGCATCCTGTCCAGAATCCATCACTGCGCTCCTCTTTCCCCTGGCTCCATCATACCCTGGGCTTCTGAGGAAAGCCACAAAGTGCCACCCTATGCAGGTGCCTGAGGCATTGAAACTGCTAGGATGCCTAGAAGCTGTTTATTGTCACCCACAAGGGGAAGAGGCTATATGATGAAGAACACACAGAAACATAATGGCAGAGAAGCTCCCAGCCCTGGGTTGGGAGCTGGCTCAGATGGTGAAGTGCTTTCTTTGAGAGACCGAGAGCCTGAATTCAATCCTCACAGCCTACACAAAAAGCTCACCCTGGTGGTGCAGGCTTTCAATCCCTCTACAAGGAGTCGGGGTGGGGGTGACATGGAGATAGCTTAGCTGATTTAGCAAGCCTCACACAAATGAGAGGTAGTACCTCAAAAATCAAGGTGAACAATCTTGAAAAATCTGAAGAACAAAATACAAGTTTGATTTCTGGCCTACACACACACACACACACACACACACACACACACACACACACACACACACGAAACTCACATCCCTAAAGATGTTGCTGGATATAATCCTGTGGGGGAGAGTTATGTTTTCAGTGTTTGAGGGTATAAAGGTAAATGATGACTTATGGAAATTATTAGAACATGATGTAATTCTTCACAAAGGTAGTTTCCCAAAATGACCTAGATCCTGAAGAAATAGTGCTGACCATACATTTTAGAAAGGTGTACTCACGTTCACATCAGTTCAAGACCGGCCAACAGGATGTGCATGTGTAACGGATGTGGGTGCGGGGGGGGGGTCTCAAAATAAGATTGCTTGGGAGGGAGCGTTTCTTACAGAACTCGCTGTGTGGCTGCGGATGGTCTTGAACTTCTGATCCTCACACTGCCGCTTCCTGAGTGGAAGACTGATGCTCCACATAGTGCCCTGTCTTCGAATTCGCCAAGCTAGTCTCGCTAACATTCGACAAGCAGTGGTCTGGGGCCTGGATAAGTAGAGCGGTTATGCAGGATTCAGGTGAGAGCAGATGGAGGCATGGAGGCGAGAAGGGAGGACGTTTAGAGCCCTCGCAGAAGCAGCTGAGGGTGCCCTGAGGGTGAGAAGCCTGTACTTAGTTCAACCTCTGACCCCGGCCGCTCTTAATTACAACAACCGAGATCAATGGTGTGAACATTCTCCCAGAACGAGGTAGGAGAAACTAATTACTTAGAAAAAAAGCTGAGATAATGGAGAATGAGGTGTGTGTAAATATTTTTATCTTCTAATCAACTGTGATTAGAGAAGCCTCATGTCTTAGCTGGAGTCTGGGGAGAAGTTCGGCCTTCCTCCCATCCTGGCCATTACTTAACCAGGGGACTGACAGCGGGTGGGGGGAGGGGGGAGAACAAATCAGGGCTGGTTCATTTTACGGCTCATTAACCAGCATAACAGATACCTATTACTGCTTTTTGGCATTAAGGGGATTTTGAAAATGTATACATCGCTAATGACACTGGAGTTAGTAAGGTCAGAGCAAACATTAATGGAATTCTCTCCGCACAGCCTAAGTGCTCCCATTTCCTCCTCCTGGAAATGAGTGGTGCTATTAAAAGCAGGGTGAGCCCACACTGTGCGGATCAGCTGCACCCAAAGCCGCCTAAGGCACCACCTCCCTGCAAACTCCTCGGGAGAGGGGGAGAGGGGAGGGGACAGAGGCTGTGTCCCTCTGGGACAGCAAAACTGACCTAAGGGCCTCAGCTTCATTGGTTTGGTGCCCCTCAGTGCCTTCCCTAGGTCGGGTGAGCTCAGTTCATTCCCCTCTAGAAAGATTCTTTTGAGTTTGGTCCTTAGAAAGTTTTTTGTTTGTTTGTTTGTTTGTTTGTTTTGTTTTAAAATAAGGTAAAATGCCAGAGGGTCTGTAAGTAAAACTGAACCTCAGAATGGCACTGCAATGTTAGCTGCCCTTGCTGAGGCTTCATGCCTTCCCTCATTGTGTCCCAGCCCTTGCATCAAGACATTCCTCCAAGATAATAGACCTCAGTACCCTCTCAGCCCCTGGACTTGGGGAGTGCAATTGTCTCCTTGGATGGCCCGCCAGCCCAGATGGTAAGCTGCAGTTCTTTCTTCCAATTAGAAACTGAGAAGGACATTCACTGACTAGGGTCTCTTGCCAGCATGAAGAATCACTGCTACAGAGTGACAGGTAGCTAGCCAGCCCAGCATCCATGGATGCCTGCCTGTACCCTCTGCCGTGGTAAACTGTGTGACTGGGGATGAGTTAGCACTACAGGCTGCCCTGATGTTCAATTCCATCACTCTGGAGGTGGAGACAGGGAATTGGGCACTCAAGGTCATCCTTGGCTATGTAGTGAATTTGATACCAAGTCTAGGATACATGATAGCGGTTAGGAAGGAAGAAAAAGAAAGAAAGAAAGAAAGAAAGAAAGAAAGAAAGAAAGAAAGAAAGAAAGAAAGAAAGAAAGAAAGAAAGAAAGAAAGGAAGAAAAAAGGAAGGAAGGAAGAAAGGAATGAGAGAGAGAGAGAGAGAGAGAGAGAGAGAGAGAAGAAAGAGAAAGAAAAAACGCTCCAAACATGGTTCAGTGGTTAAGAGTACTGGCTGCTCTTCCAGAGCACCGGGGTTTGTTCACAGCCCCTACGTGGTAGGTCATAGCCATCTATAACTCCAGTTCCAAGGGATCTGATGCCCTCTTGTTACCTCCATGAGTACCAGTTATACACATAAGTACACAAACATACACATAAGAAATACACCCATACACACTCGTGAAAAAAAATGTAAAACAAAACAGAAAGCCTAGGCATGATCTTAAGAAGTGTTTTCTAAAGCACGTGTGTTGTGGTGACCCTGGACCTATCGTCAAGCCAATCTGACACTTCTGCTGAAGTTGCAGAGGGTGGTGCCTTGTTACCTCTATTGGTATGATAAAAGACTGTGACGGAGGCAGCTTATGGAAGAAAGTTTATCCAGGGCTATGGTTCCAGAGAGTCTGTGATGGGGGATTTGAGGAAGCAGGCAGCAGGCGGCTGGAACAACAGCTGAGAGGTTGTATCAGAGAAAGTTCACTTGAAACCATGTGTCTCTGCCCAGCGACACACCTCCCCTAACAAGGCCACGCCTCCTAATCCTTCCCAAACGGCCAACTGGGGACCAAATATCCAAATGTCAGAGACTTATGGGGGACATCTGATTCAAACTACCCACAGTCTCATGACCATATCACAATATAGAAGTTGGTACCAGAATATTGCTGTGACAGACCTCACCATGTGTTTTTGTTTTGTTTTGAGTATTGTGAAAGACTTCAAGACTTTGGACCAGAAAAGCACTTGAACACTGTAAGCAAAGTTTAATAGTCATAGGAGTAGGAGTTTGGAGGACAGCAGTGCTGAAAGCTAGGTGGACTTTGGAGCCCTGGCTCACGAGGTTTCATAGAGGAGCAATATTAGCAACTGGGCTGGGGACAGTTCTATAGTACGCTGGCAAAAAGTGTGACTGCTTTCTGCACCTGTCTTAAGAATTTGCCCGAGGCTGAATTTAAAATTAATGGAGTATAATTTTTGGTGGGGGAGACTCCAAGACAGCCTTATATTGATTCTGTTGCATGATTATTAACAATCACCCTTACACAGGTCTACAGTGGAAAGGAGCAAGTGGAGAAGTAAGAAACACAAAATATGCAGTTTGGAGAAGAAAAGGACACTGGCAAGCTAAATGTTACAGCCAGGTCGCAGAGGCAGCTCAGTTGCTATGCGCTCATACTGCTCTTCCAGAGGACTCCAGTTCGATTCCCAGCATCCACACCAGACTGCTTACAGTCACATGAAACTTCAGTTCCAGGCTATCTGATGCCCCTAGCCCCTAAGGATACCCACACTCTTAAGCACACACCAGTGATTAAAAATAAAATAAATCAAGTTGCAGCTAAGGCTAAGAAGAGGCGGTCATTGTTAAGGAGATTAGTGCCATTAAGGAGAGGACAAATCTGCATCAGAATAAAGGGGGGGGTACCTTCAGAGTAAGACCCTCCAGCTAAGCTTCTAAGGAATTGAAAGGAAAAGGCACAAGGAGTCTTCTGCTCCCCCAAAGCAGCCACCAAATAAAACCTATTGCTAATGTCATTCAAGGAGACCAGAATCTATCCCAAGCCAAACTTGGCAGCGTTGCCCGCGTGATGCTGGTTTTACAGTCATGAAGAATCTGTGAGTAAGTGGGCCAGGCAATATGTGGTGGGGCAGTCCCTCTGTGTTAGTCCTGAAGGCAAGCGATGCTGGGAAACCATTATATGAAGCTATAAAAATGAAGCCTTAGAAGTGTTAGAGAAACGAAGGTTGGAGATGCCAGAGCTGTGGCTTATCTACTATAAGGACACTTGAATATAGAAAGTGGAAGCAGCCCAAGAAAGAGATGTATTTTGTAGGCAACAAAGCTGGAGGGGCAGAGCCATCTAAACCCTTTGACGTTTGGTATGAAACTATAAGACTTGGAGTTTGGCTTGCAGGTTTCAGAGGTAGTGTCCATTTGGGCATAATCCACCTGCTGCAGGTGGGATATGTTCCTGCAGCTGGTTATCATCCTGTTGCCAACTTCACAGTGATGGGGAGATGCCCTGATCATGGTACCCACCCATGGGGCATGCTGTGGTAGTATTTGCCCAGAGTAAAATGCACATGATGCTTCTACAAAGGCTGGAGATGACCCCACAGGCATCACCCTATCTAAAATCCTGCATTTGTGAGCTAGGCAGAGGGAGGCAGAGGTGTAGATCACTTGGCACTGGTCAGAGCTACATCTGGCCATGGTCTCCTATAGGGAGCCAAATCCTCAACTCCTCTATTGGGAATTCTAGGTAGGAGCTCTACCACTGAGCCATGCTCCTAGACCCTTACTGGGGGATTCTAGGCAGGTGCTCTATCACTGAGCCACACTCCCATCCCCTCACTGGGGGATTTTAGGCAGGTGCTTTACCACTGAGCTACACCCTAGTCACTCAGTGGGGGATTCTAGGCAGGTGCTCTACCACTAAGCCACACCCCCAGCCATTACTAGGGGATTCTAGACATGTGCTCTACCACTGAGCTACATAGAGCCCCTCACTGGGGATTCTAGGCAGGGGCTCTACCACTGGGCTACACACAGCCCCTTACTGGGGGATTCTAGGCAGGTGCTCGACCACTGAGCCGCACCCCAGCCCCTCACTGGGGGATTCTAGGCAGAGGCTCTACCACTGAGCCACACCCCAGGCCCTCACTGGGGGATTCTAGGCAGGGGCTCTACCACTGAGCCACACCCTAGCCCCTCACTGGGGAATTCTAGGCAAGTGCTCTACCACTGAGCCACACCCCAGTCCTCTTTTTACCTTTTTATTTGGTGAAAAGTTCTCACTAAATTGCTCAAGCTGGTCTTGAACTCTCTTTATCTCAGTAAGCCTTTACTTTTCAATCCTCCTTCATCAGTCTCTGGTGTGGGACAATTCTTTGTTCTGTCAATTATGTTTTAAATAAATGCTGATTGGTCAGTAGCCAGGGAGGAAGTATAGGTGGGACAACCAGACAGGAAGTAGAGGAGGGTCAAAGAGAACAGGAGTATTCTGGGAAGAAGGAAGCTCTTCCTGCAGTCCTGCCCAGACCACGGAAGAAGCAGGATGTGATCTGCCCCGCCGAAAAAGGTACCGAGTCATGTGGCTAACATAGATAAGAATAATGGGCTAATATATGTTATAAGAGCTAATAAGAAACCTGAGCTAATGGGTCAATCAGTTTATAACCTAATGTAGAACCTCTGTGTAATTTCTTTGGGGGTTACTGGCTGTGGGAACTGGGCAGGACAGAAACCCCAACAAGCAGGCCCATCATGTTACAAGTCTCCAGAATTCTTGAGGTGACAGGTCTACCTGACAGGGCCAAAAGCTCTGTCTACAGAAAAAATGAAATGAATTATTTAGAATTTCTTCAAGTCTGTTTCTGGAAACTTCTTCTCAGCCACCAAAGGTTAGCTAGAGCTCCACCAGCTACTTCGGAGGAGAAGGTGGAGACCATGAGTAAGGGGGTGACATGGAAAGAGCGCTGGAGAGTGTCACACCAGCTGTGACACCACCCTCCGCACTTCCTGTGCCTGAGACAAAACACTGTTTCTTTTAGCCCTTGCTATTGTGGGCTTGTTTATGCAGCTGATGCTAATCACAGGGCCACCAAATGACACTGGCGAGGTGCAGTATGACAGTGCAGTTTCTCCTCAGAAAAGCACCTTCCCTCCCTTGTCAGCATCACCACCACACTCCAGCTCCATGGTGCACAGTGACCCCTCAAGCCCCAGGATGCTATTTCTGAACATCTGGAAGTGTCCCTGCCCACTGGCACACTCAGAGGCAGCTCTCATGCAACCTTCCTTCCACGCTTGGGGATCAGGTTTAAGGACTGGGATTCCTGTAGCCAATGGCTTGACTCAATTCTTACTTTTGTGTTTCCAACTCCATTAGCCTAAAGGGAAAAAACATTCTTACTTCATCATTTTCAGAAAAATCAACCAGATAAGAACATGGGCAGCATCCAGTGGTGTCCATGTCCAGAAGCCACAGTGGACTGTGCCAGGTCAGGATTCCAGGCCTGCCTTTGGTTTGGTTCTTCCAGGCTGCCTGTTCCACAGAAAGAATGAGGCAGGCAGATGGCTCTGTGACACCCACACAAAGCTTCTTTAACTATTCCTACTTGAGACACCTTTTCACCTGAAAGGGATGCGTGTGTGTGTGTGTGCGCGCGCGCGCGTGCACAAGTGTGTGTTTGTGTGCACATGCATGCATGCACACACACTCGTGTGCAGGCATGCAATGTATGCATGCACGTGTTCACACTTTGTGTGAGTGTGATTGCACACATGCCTGGTGCATGTGTGGAGGTCTCCTTGTTTGAGACAAGATATCTTTTTTGTGTTCTGTCTCATAAATCCGGGCTATGGCTAGTCTGCAAGCTTTCAAGGATTCTCTTAGCTCTCTCTGCCTCCCGCCCTCCCCTAGGAATGCTGGGAATACAGATACTTGCACTGTGAGTTCCCAGCTTTTGTGTGGGTTCTGGGAGCTTAAATTCAGATCCACCTGTTTGTACAAACAAGCATTTTCCACACTGTTCCATCTCCCCAGACTTCACCTAGGGTATTTTTATGTAACCTTATATTGTGTGGGGATATGTGAGCAAACATCTATTCTCCTCAGACAGGGAACTGATGACAGACCAAAGTAACGAGACCTCTAAAGCCCGGCTTGGGGAAACAATGAATTTGCTGGGGTTACTGGCAGGAGTGTGGATGAGCGGATGCTTACAGGGTCAGGGACCACTCAAAGGGAGCTGTCTCAGTTCTCTACACGACTTGCAGCTACTCAGTGGGTGAGTAGTCATCTCAGCAGTCTTCATTGCTTACAAACCTCAAGGAGGACCTTGTACGCCTAGTAAGTGTCAGGAGCTTCCTGAGACTTGTGAGTTGTTGCTTCCTGGGTCTTAATGAGCATCTCTCTAGGGCAGCAGTTCTCAACCGTCCTAATGCTGTGACCCTTTAATACAGTCCTCACAGGTGGTATGGGTGGTCCCCCAACCATAAAAGTATTTCGTTGCTACTTCATGATGGAAATTCTGCTACTTTTATGAATTGTAATGTCAATATCTGATGTGTGATCCCCAAAGGGGTTGTGGCCCACAGGTTGAGAACCACTGCTCTAGGGTGGAGTGTTTCAATACAGAAGAAACAGATAGGCAACACCCTCGATAGAAAGGTATATATGTGTATAAAACAGGTACATAAATCAAACGTTTACTGATATAAAATAATAAAGAAATTGACTTTTAAATAATTCATATATATAAACTTACAATTTACTAAACACAAAACCAAATTTACATACCAATAAAATGGATATGCCTGTTTGTTGAATCCAATCCAATTAAAAAATATACTGCTTATGGTAATACTTGCATGATAAGGAATGATGGTAAGAAAATATAAAATGTCTTCATTTTGTGTAATTTAATCAATATATTTCTGTAAGAGTAGAAAACTCTGTGTATGTACAGTAAAAAAAAACCACTACAGTTCATAACATAAAATAGTCTGAAATCTAGCCAAGGTGTTTGAGGCAGCATTTGTTGCATGCATTGTGTGTGAGAGCATGCACTGTATGTGTGAGAGCATGCACAATGCATGCTGTCTATCAGTGCCAGAGCAGTGAAGCCTCATGATGCAACATGGGTGAACACTGCCAGAAACATGTTGAATTCCTAGTGCAGGTGATTCTTTCTTTCTTTTTGCAAACAGAGTGTCAGAAAGCCTGGGCTACCCTTAAACTTGCTATTTAGCCAAGCATGACCTTGAACTTCTGAACCTCTTGCCTCTACCTCCCAGAGCTGGGATTACAGACATGTGCCACCATGCCTGAAGTATTTATTTAGTGCTCTTATGGGGCTTTGTGCATAGCTGGGCTAGCACTCAACCCACTTTAGATGTCTCTAAACCCTCATAATGTGCTTAATTCTTCCTGAATATTTTATTTAAAAATTTCTTCTTTCTTTATTCCTTCCTTCCTTTTCTTTTGAGATAGGTTCTCTCTATGTAGCTCTGGTTGCATTGGCACTTAACTATGTAGACCAGGCTGGCCATAAACTCACAGAGATCCTCCTGACTCTGCCTCCTGAGTGCTGGGATTAAAGGCATGCACTACCATGCTGGAGTCAGATTTATTAATTTTATGCTTTGTATATGAGTATTTGCCTGTGTACATGTATGTGCAGCATATGTACATAGTGCACATGGAAGTCTAAAGAAGGGGTTGGATTCCCTGGAATTGGTGCTACAGATACAGATATTTGTGATCTAACATGCAGGTGGAACTGAACCTGGGTCCTCTGCAAGATCAGCAAGTGCTCTTAACTGCTGAGTCATCTCTCCAGCCCAGATCTGAAAGCAATTTTTGATTGTTCCATGTTCAGAAATATTTTACTATTGCCAATTTTTTTTTCATAACCCCACATTGAGTTGTTCTTCCTAGTGGGGCTATGTCCCATAGTTTAAGAAATTTTTGGCCTAAAGAGCTCCAGGGCAGCTGCCATCTGGCCAGGTCTGTGAAGGTTTTCCACAGCAGCACCTCCTTACTCCATGTCTGTTGACAACCCTCTGGTGTGGGTATGTTTGATGGTTAATTGTAATCGGAGGTGTCTCTCTCCTGTCCCTCCTGCAGCTGCCTTTAAATAATCACTCAGCGGCTTAATATTAATGGCAAAAGGCTTGGCCGAACAGCTCAGGCTTATTACTAACTAGCTCTTACTTTTAAATTAACCCATTTCTATTTGTCATATGTCTTGTAGCTTTACCTGTGCTCTAATACATCTTGTTCCCCCGGTGGCTGTCTGGCATCTTCCTCAACTCCATCCTTCTTTCTCCCTGTATTCAGTATGACTTTCCCACCTAGCTATATTCTGCCTTGCTATAGTCCAAAGCAGCTTTTATTGTCAACCAACAAGAGCAACATATATTCACAGCATGCAGAAGGGTTATCTCATAGCAGTTAATGTCTTAGGATTTCTATTGCTATGAAGAGACACCAAGAGCATGGCAACTCTTATAAAGGAAAATATTTAACTGAGGTGGTGGCTTCCAGTTCAGAGGTTCAATCCATTATCATCATGGCAGTGTGCAGGCAGACACAGTGGGGCTATATCTTGATCAGAAGGCAACAGGAAATAGACTGTGACACTGAGTGTAACTTGAGCATAAGAGACCTCAAAGCCCACCCCCACAGTCACACACTTCCTCTAACAAGGCCACACCTTCACATAATGCCACTCCTTATGAGCTTCTGGGAACCAATTACATTCAAACCATTACAGTTAATATTGCCCTTCAACAGAATATAGAATCACATAAAGACCAGCTCCTGACCAGGTCCATGAGGAGACTCTATAGTAGATGAACTCAGCTGAGAGACTCACTTTAACCATAGGTGGGGTCTTCCCACAGGCTGGGGCCTGAGATGGAACCACAAGAAGGAAGTGAGGTGGGTATGAGCATTCATCTTTCTCTGCTTCCTGACTGGATTTGGTGTGACCAGTACCTTGCACTCTTGCCACCATGGCTTTGCACCGTGACGGTACTCCTGTACTGTGAGCCTGAACAAATATGTCCTTTTTAGAGTTTGCTTTTGTCATGATGTTGTCACAGCAATAAGGAAACTATGGTGGTTTGGATGAGAATGGCCCCCATTGACTTGTATGTTGAAATGCTTAGTCCCCACTTGGCGGAACTATTTGGGAAAGGCTAGGAGGTGTGGCCTTGTTGGAGGAGGAGACACTGGTGGAAGACTTTGAGGTTTCAAACACCCAGGACAGGTCCAGTCTTAGTCTCTGCAACTTACAGAACAGATGTGAGCTTTCAGTTCCTTCTCCAGGACCACACTTGCCTGTTGCCATGCTCCCTGCCATGATGATGATGAAGTAACCCTCTGAAACTTTAAGCTAGCCTCTAATTAAATGTTTTCTTTTATAAGTTGTTTTGGTTGTGGTGTCTCCCCTCAGGAACAGAACAGTAACAAAAGCAGATTGTGACCCCCAGCTTTGCTGGGTAATATGAAGGTGATTGCTGGTGCTAAACAATTTATACCTGATCCTGGTCCTAATGAAGTATCTGGTTTTAAGCCTGCTCACCTAACCTGTGAGAACTGGATTCAGTTATACACACTGAGGTCTACAGTGGGCAATTACAGCTGCCTACACCCGGGGAACAAATGTTCTGCCCATGGGGCCTGAGCTCCACAAGGGAAAGCTCAACCCAGGTTCGAGCTAAGCCATTGCCATCACCTGCCAAGGCCAAAACCCCAGCAACCTACTATCTGCTTACAAATGACCGAAAGCCCTGCACAGAGGCATCTGCGGTGGGTCTCAGTGCTCAGGAAAACCCACAGACACATATGTTGTAAAACCATGTACTATGGGGTCCTCTTTTTTGTTTGGTTTGGTTTGGTTTTGAGGTAGGGTCTCAGGCAGTTTCGGCTGACCTTGAATTCACTGTGTAGCTGGACATGATCTTGAACTTCTGATTGACTTGTCTCTACCTTCTGAGTGTTGGAATCAGATGAACGTGCTGCCAAGTCTGGTTAAGGCAGCACTGGCGATGAAACCTCGGACTGTGTGTGTGCTAGGTAAACTCTACCAAGTGAGTCACATCATCAGACCTTATCATAATTTAAAAGAACGTTTTCTGGTTGTTGGTTTTTTGTTTTTTTTTTGAGACAGGGTCTCACTATGTGGCATTAACTGGCCTGGAACAGACTGACCTTGAACTCATAGAGATCTGCCTGCCTAAACCTCTCAAGTGCTGGGATTAAAGTCAAGTGTCACCATGTCCTAACTTAAAATACTTTAAAAAATTATTTGTATCATTGTATGTATATTTTGCTTGCATGTATGTCTGTACAATACATGTATATCTGTGTAATGCATGTATGTCTGTGCAACACATGTATACCTGGTGCCAGAAAAGGGTGTTGGATCTCCTGGAACTGTAGTTACAGATGGTTGTGAGTCACCCTGTGGGTGCTGGGAATTGAACCCAGGTTTTCTGGAAGAACAACAAATGCTTTTAACCCCATAGTTATCGCTGCAGCCCATCCCCCATGATGGTTTTAAGGAGCTAAATATCATCACTAAAATTTTCCAAGTCACATAGCTCCAGATGCATCATTAAATAGACTTAAGAAACCAAGAATTATTCGGTACTTTCCTCATTGCTGCGACAGAATGTTTGACCAAAGCACTGTCAAGGAGAAAGGGCTTATTCTGGGTCACACAGGCCATCATGGTGGGGAAGGCATGATGACAGAAACTGGCAGGAGAGAATCAAGTTGTGTCCACAGTCAAGAGGCAGAGAGAGATAGATGCTGGGGCTTAGCTCACTTTCTCCTTTTTATGCAGTCCAGGACCCCAGCCTAGGGAATGGGGCTGCCCACATTCAGAGTAGGTCTCCCCATGTCTGTTAAATCTCTCTGCAAACACCCTCAGAGACTGGCCCAGAGGTTTCTCCTACTTGTTACTAAGTCCAGTCTAATTAACCATCCTGCCAACCAAATGAGCAAATAATGCTAGAACGGCTTATAAATTACAGATACAAAAACTGCAAGAATTGACAGAAGAGAGAATGAAGATTTACATGTAGGGCAATGGTAGAACACTTAATTCTAAGCCTGGGGACAGAGAGGCACACACACATGAATATAAATATGAATAAAGGACTAGAAACTTTCATGACATAAAGTAAGCAGAGCTGGCAACATGATTCAATGGGGTAGTGTATTCACCTAGCAGGCATGAGACCCTGCGTTCCACCCCAAACACTGCTAAAAACACATGCTTGTAATCTCAGCCCTTGGGAAGTAGAGGCAGGAGGATCAGAAGTTCAGGTCATCCTCTATTACATAGCAAATCTGAGGCCAGCCCAGGATAGATGAAACCCTGTGTTAAAAATAAAGCACCCAAAGTTTATGGTCTATCAGTGATTCAAGAGACTACACTGTAATGGCTGTATGTCCAGTGGCCCTCACAAAACTCTCATGCTGACTCTTGGGTTTGGGGCTGAATCTGCAGGGAGCCCTGCCTATATCTGGTCTTTACGAAGGAAGTCCACACATGTGTGATGGGAGACATTTTGATTTGAGTAAACAGGTAAGATGGAAACAAAACGATGGGGATATCAGACATGTTTCTTGCTGTCCAGTGGTTCCTTAATTAGACATCATTAATTAATTTATTAGTTAATTCATTAATTTTGTTTTTAGAGATAGGGTTTCTCTGTGTGCAGTCCTGGCTGTCCTGGAATTCACTTTGTAGGCCAGGATGGACTTGAACTCACAGAGATCCACCTGTATCTACCTCCCGAGTGCTGGGATTAAAAGCATGCACCACCACTTCTCGGCCTTATTAATTTATTTTATTTTTATATTATTATTATATATAATTAAAAAATATCTAGGGACTGGATGGATGGCTCAGCAGTTAAGAACACTTGCTGATCTTTCAAACATGCAGGGTTTGATTTCCAGCACCCATGTTGGGGGGATTGCAGGGGGGTTGAACTCAGGTCCTTACCATCACACAGCAAGCACTTTGCCCACTAAGTCTTTTGCTTTGTCCCTGGGGATTGTTTGTGAATGGGACCCATCCTCTACGTATTGGTGCTGCTATTTGCAGTGTGAAGGCTTCAGTTCTGATTCATTTAACATTGACATTTTCTCTATCACTGACATAAGTCTAGCCAGTCCACAAAGCACTAAGCCATAGCTTGAACCACGACATCTGCCAACATCTGCAAAGCATATGCTCCTGCTGGAACTGTTGCCAGAGCCATTTGTGTCAGAGCCTGGGCCTCCCAGCTGCCCTAACAGCCAGCCTCTGCCACTGTCCTCCTTAGACTAACTATCTAAGTCATAGTGAAAGTGCAAAAGAAGGGGTTTATTTGATGTGGTTACATTGGGGAAAAGGAACAAACAGAGCCCATGGCCCCCAAGTTCATCTTCTAGATTCTGACAGGGGTTTAGATTTAAAGAGGGGGCAAGAGGCACATAGAGTCAAGCAGTCTTGTCAAGGTGTCTTGTCTCGCCAATCCTCATCTCTGCTCCGGTCTCCCTTACAGGGCGGTCTGACAAGCTGTCAGAACTGCATGAATTCTGCTCCCTGGAGACAAGCTCTTCTTCTCTGACACCAGGCTTCAGACTCATCCTTTGAAATATTTCCACTTCAGAACCCACCCGAACACCCAGGAAAGACTATTACGATATAATAAAAGTCTCTTAAATTATGCTTTTCCCAACACAACCAGACCCTGCTTTCAGATACCAGATGTTCCCCCAATCAACCCTATACAGCCAATCTAAATTTTCCTGGCTCCTCTCAAGAACTCTCAGATTCCAGATAAGTACTCCGGCCAACCAATAGCCTAAGTTTTCCTGCCTATCCCCTATTGTTAAGAGGGGATCGCTTCCCTCTCCCTGGGATCTCCCCCATTTCCCTGGTCTTGGGATTCTTCTTCCCAACTACCAGGACCATAAACTTAACAATTTCAAATGTACATCCAAGATAATTTTTTTTCTAAACTCCTTAACTTTACCTCTGTCCCTAGTCTATCTGTCTCAACAGATTTCAAATCAACTACAGACTACTCCAGCAACTCCAGTGCCAGCCCAGCTGTTTCCTTGGAATCTACATCCTGGTCTGGCCTCACAGACCACACTTTCCTAGCCTCAGATAGCCCCGTAAAACCTGGACATCAACTGGCACAGCCTACTCTTCCTGACTTTGACCAGCAACCCAGATTTCTTGGGTCCCCTAACAACCATGCCCCAAAGTCAGCAGGAAGCAGTCAGAGAAAACCTACCTTCTCCCCTGTTCCCTCTGTCTTGCTAAAAACTGTTAGTTTGCATTCCTAAAGCTGGCACAAGGACTATTCATTCATTTGACTGCTTCTTCCTCCTGAGACTGACTACCAAGGTCCAGCTATCAAAATATTGAAGTCCAGCAATCAAAAGCCCCCTTTCAGCTGTCCTAATTAACATACTCAATTAAAATTAAACACCTCATTCTAACACAGGGTTTCCCCGTTTACCTTTATAAATTGCCACTTATCTATGGGCCATGTCTGTCCCCTCTATCCAGAGGCAGTCATTTGTCCCTCTAGGACAAAAACCCCTTCCCCCTCTCCCTTGTTTCCTTCCCCTTCTCCCTTGTACTCAATCTTTTGTCTTTGTCTCTTATTCCCTGCCCAAGAATCTCCTTGTGCTGAGAACTTGGTCTTGGGGTGTCTTGTGTCAAATTCTGGTCCCTTCATCCTTCTCTTAGGATGAGGTTCCTGGGAAATTCCAACTTTTGAGGTCCATTGTTTCAGTGATCTGATACCCAAAGAGAGGGTTTTGGGTGACACTGTTGCTGGGGAGACGGGAGCAAATGTCTACTCACATTTGGGAACTAAGAACAAACCAGTGTAAGGATGCCACCAAAGGCCTGTTGGAAGAACCACAAGTTTTATTGGGGTTATTTACAAGATACGGGTGAAGGGTTACTTAAAGGAGCAGCTACAACTCAAAGATGGTTGCATCACCAAAACCCATCCCCACATAGTTGACAGACAATTTATAAAGGTGGATACTTTGGAACACACTGCACAACCTTCAGGAAGCTTCACAGGTTGGAGGGTGCCCTTTCCCAGTGGCTCAGTTGGTCCCAGCCTTTTCCAGGCAGATCAGCTTGTCTGGGAGTCTACGCTGCCGCTTGTCTTGTCTGGGAGTGACATGCTCACAAGTCTTTACAGCTTGCATACAGCTTGGGGAAAGAGGGGCCTAGTGAATCTGGTCAGTTTCAAGGACTTCCCAAAGCTATTTGGAGTTGTTTGCTTCCTGTCTTCAGGAGTTTCCCCGGAGGATGGGATGCTTTGTCTCCCCTTAGAAGATACTGCTGTTCCACTTTTCCTGTGAGCATCCAGTGTCCTAATGAGCATCCCTCCAAGATGGAAGATTTAATCTTGGAGGAGAGTGCCACACAACAGAGAGGTACAAGCGTCTCTTTAGAGCAGTGGTTCTCAACCTTCCCCACACTGCGACCTTTAACACAGTTCTTCATGTTGTGGTGACCCCCAACAATAAAGTTATTTTTGTTGCTACCTCATAACTGCAATTTTGCCACTGTTATGCATCATGTAAATATCTGATGTGCAGGATATCTGATATGTGACCTCCAAAGGGGTCGAAACCCACAGGTTGAGAACCACTGCCTTAGAAGGTCTTTATACATGCCAAGAGGGTTACAGGACCAGTTGCTGGTAAGACACTGGACCCAGCAGATGGCAAGCCCGTGGTACACCCTTCCTATCAGTGTTGAACAAGGGGCATTTAATTACAGCCACTGGACATAGCATTGAGATTGCATTCAGTTTGCAAAATAAAGGTACTCATTTGATACGGTTTGGGAGGGAAGGGGATGTTGTGAGAGCAGGGACCACCAGACATTCAAGAATGATGGGAGAAGCAGACTTCAGGGCACCGAGCCAACATTACCAAGGAAAGCAGCCCTGCCCCCACCCAACATCAGAGAACAGTGGGTCCTCATTTCGGAGGAGCATTGGTATTGGCTTGTGGCGATGTCTGCTCACCTCTGTGTGTGACTGTGGCCCCAGAATTCCTGCTTTGTCTGACTGGCCCCATCTGCCTTGATGGCTGTCATCTTGTCGTGATGCTGTCTGCTCTAGTGATTGCTGTTTTGTCTCGGCGGCCATCTTTCCCGGTGGCTGTCTTGTCACGGTGACCCTGTCTGCCCTATCTGGTGGCTTCTGTCTTGTGATGATGGCCCTGTTTTGTCTTGGTAGCTGTGTTTCTCTACCCCTCTCATTTGCCTCCCATGGTGAACACTGCAGAATAGCCTTTTTCTATTAAAATGCATTTATCCCAACGCTTTCAGCCAGTGCTGGAAATAGTGGTTTAAAGAATAAACCAGAGACGATAGATAAAATAGAAAATGTTTCCCAGTGAAATTTCCCCTAAAAGATGTCACATTTTACCCTTCTGTGTCATAGTGGATTACAGCCACAAGGACTCTAGGACCTGCATCAGGGAAGGTAATTTTCTTATGTCTCTTAGAGGGTAATCCCAGAAATCAATCAAGAATAGATTGGAAACAAAAACAGTCAAGGCAAGGTGGCGGACACCTCAGATCTCAACATTTGGGAGGCAAGAGGCAGGCCAATCCATCTTTGTGAGCTCCAGGCTAGCCTGGTCTACCTAGTGAGTTCTAGGCAGCCAGAGCTACATAGGGTGACCTTGTGTGTTGGCTTAAATGAGAGTTGGGCTCCATAGGCTCATATATTTTAGTGTTTGCTCTCCACTTTTTGGAACTGTTTGGGAAAGGTTGAGAAGTGTGACCTTTGCGCAGGAGGCGTGGCACTGGGATGGGCCTGTAAGGTTTCAAAAGCCCACATCTTTCTCACTTAGTTCTCTCTCTGCCTTGAGCTTGTGGGTCAGATGTAAGCTCTCAGCTGCTGCTGCAACATCACGCTTGCCTGCTGCTATGCTCCCCACCATGGTCATGGACTCTAATCCTCTGCAACTGTAAGCAAGGTCCCAATTAAATGTTTTTGTTTATATGTCGCTTTGGTTCTCGTTACAACAGAAAAGTAATTAAGACACCCTGATCTCAATATATAAATGGATAAATAAAATAAGATAAAAGCAAAGTAACAAACAAAGTAGATGGACTAAAAATAATTTCACCTCCGAGCAGGTCTTCCAGCTAGGGAGGAAAACTTTGCATGATTTCGCAAGAGCAGGTCTGGAGGAGTTTGGGGTGGGGGCCCTTAGACGCAGGGTGAACGTTGCTCATGCTGGTTATGGAGAAGGCCACACTGAGGGTGCCTCATTTTTACTCTCTCTGACCTATGAGCACTTGCCAGCTCCCTAGAATCCCGTGAGGGGTTCCTGGGGCAAAACTGAGGAAGCTGCACTTGTGACCGGAGGCCTCCTACATAGGACCAGTGACTGACTCAGACCTACCGGGTTATAGATAGCCAGCAGGCCAGTTAGGATGTCAGAGGCACACAAGCTTGACTTCACCCTCTCTTTGCAACACAGTGGGAACTTTATTGCAACACTGTCAGAAACCCCAGAATACCACTAATCTGCCAATCAAATTTAGTATATGACCACCTTGCTGAATCAGAACCTATACGGCCATAGACACACAATCTATTCCATTCAAAATATTATTAATGTGTGCGTGTGTGATTATTTTGTATTCAGGTGTACCGACCATGGCCTGGGAGTGGAGGTCAGAGGACAACTTTCAGGAGTCAGTTCTCTCCTTTGGCTTAATTTTGGGAGTTCTGAGGACTGAAGTCAGGTTTCCAGGCTTGTGAGGCCTTTACTCATTGGCCATCTACTCCACTTTAAGATGAGAGATAGGTAAAGCAGATAATAAAATTGAAAAAACGCCGGGCAGTGGTGGCGCACGCTTTTAATCCTAGCACTCGGGAGGCAGAGGCAGGCGGATCTCTGTGAGTTCGAGACCAGCCTGGTCTACAAGAGCTAGTTCCAGGACTGGCTCCAAAGCTGCAGAGAAACCCTGTCTCGAAAAACCAAAAAATAATTGAAAAAATTGAAGAAACAAATTATGTTGTTCTTCCCATCAGCCCGGGGCAATTGTGTTCTAACAGCCCACTCAGTCTTTTGTCCTGCCCAGGACAGGAGTGACACTCTCCTTCAGCCATGTGTCCATGTGGGCAGGGAGTTCTCGAATTCCTCTGATCTTAGCCTGCTCAGCCAGAGTTTTTGCAGGAACCCTTCTTGGTCAATTCTAATGAAAACTGACAATTGTTCAGGGCTTCAGCCTACCTTGGGCACAGCGGGTCACCCTCAGACACTAAGGATACCCTGATCAACAGACATCTGACCACCGCGGGGCAGTCCTATCCCTTCAGACATTAGAGACACTTTGGTTATGCAGACTCCCCACAAACAAGTAGGTCACAGCGCTGTGCCCCTCCTTCGGTCCATTCATTCTGAGAAGCACCAGACTCCAGGAGGAACCAGGCTTGAGGATGACTTCCTTCTTAATGGAGCAAAACCGAATGCTCGGAACAACAAGCCACAAGCCCTTCAAGTGGGATTGGGCCGTGTCCCCACTCACATCCCGGACCAGGAACACCTGGGCAGAGGCCTTTGCGCTCCCGCGATGTTGGGGAGGGAAAAGCGAAAAGCGGTCTGGGGACAGATAGAACGCACCAGCAGATCAAAGGCGCCCAGGGGCTCTCGCGCAGGCGCAAAGCACAACACAAGACCCACGTGGGTGACATCCGGAGAGTCTGGAAGCCAAGCGGCCACTGGGAGGAAGGCTGGCCCAAACTGGGGTTCAGCGAGCTGAAGGGTGTTTTATTTATTTTTCGATTTGCTGGCTGTTTGGTGGTGGCACTCGCCCACGTGTGCCAGGCCCAGCGCGGTGGCGCCGTTGCGCAGGCGCACAGGGGGCAAGGAGGGGGCGGATCTGCCAGCCTGGCTAGGAGCGGCCTCCTGGGTGCCTTTTATGTTGTCTGCTCAACCGGGTCATCCTTCTCCAGGGCTGTGGACCGCAAGTTCTGTTGCCTGTTTCTCTAACCTCCAGAAAAGTGGCAGGTTCGCTAAACACTTGCTGCTGCAGCCTTGGCAGCAATTACCTGATCAGGATTTCCTACGCTGAGTCCTGGCAGTGTCTGCCACCGCTACAGCTACAGTTCTGACGAGCCCCCCCCCCCCCCCCCCCCCCCCCCC